>APFE031027619.1:0-25507 GCA_000404065.3 Pinus taeda | reverse complement strand
GCTGATGGTGCTTGTCGTAGTACACAAAATATCTCTTCCGCAGCTTGGTTATCTATTCGCCCTCTGACGAGTTAGTTTCTATGCATGGGGTGAGCCTCGGTCAAACAACAAACAACATTGCAGAATACAGTGCAGTGATTGAGTTATTGTCTGAATCTATTTCATTTGGGATTCGACGTTTGATAGTGAGGTTAGATCTTGAACTCGTTGTATTACATTAATAGAGTATACGCCATTAGAAATCCATTTTTATTAAGATTATTTTTGAGAGTGCGTCTCTTGGAACGTGAATTTGATTATATTGAATATCAGCATATTCCAAGATCTTTAAATACATTAGCAGATGCAATTGCTTCTCAAGTGTTAAGTAGACATGTGCGATAATCATACAAGTAAATTTTAAAACATTCCATAACATGTTTAACAAGACAAGCCAGTAATAACGATATCATATATATATAGGAGTGTGTCAAAAAATACATCGTCCTCGATCATAGGTTGAGAAACACCTTATGATCGGCAGAAATGATAAGTACAAAGAGAAAAATGTCACATGTGACTACATAAGTGATCATCCCATCACTGGTGATGATCTCGATACGAAACCACTGCACAGGCCACCTTACAAAGGAACCTCCTAAAAGGTCCTGGGACTCCAATCACATAGCGCTAAAAGCCGATGAGGGATGTCATCTATTCTAGTCTCGGGAATGTCCCCTGTCAAGCGCTCTAGGTGACTCTCCAACTCAACCAAGGTCTCTGCTGATTCGTCCTGTGGGGCTGGAGTTGGCGCAAGTGGTTGCTTTCTCTCGAAAGGCCTGAGAGCGGTTGGTCGCTGTGGACCCACATCTGCATTTTAAAGATTATTACTATCAGTTTTGAGACGATATAAAAAATAATAAAAATTAACATTAGGAAAGTGTTGAAAATGATTACTTGAGTCATCCCACTGCTCTCCTGGAGGAAGAGCCATGTCTGGGTCTCCACGAAAATAAATCCCAGCATAAGGAAAATACTGGATAGAGAAAACCTGATGTTCCAACCATTGGAAGAACTCAGGTTTGAACCGGATGACCTCGGTCCCCTCGTTAGGATGACGGGCCATGACCGCAACCCATTGCATCAGTCTGGGCTCTCGGGGATGCCCAGCTACAACTGTGAGGTGCTGCAGGATGAGCATAGGAATCCTCTCAAGGCCAAAGCTGACGACTATAACACCATAACCAAAAGTCTTTAGCCGTCCATTCTTGGCCCTGGTCAATTAGCCCTTCACATTGGCCAACACAGCATCGCACTAGTTGAAAACGGTGCCCTGAAAGCAATCGATTGCCATACGCATCTGGGATCCGGTGGCAATGTGTAAAGCGGCATCCCCGCAAAGTTGAGTAACAGTGAATGCAATTACCTTCAGTTCAGGAAGGGTTATGTACTTTATGTCTATCCCTTTATCTCTAGACTGCCTGCTGCAGTAATCTAATCGAAGGCTATCGACGGACTGGCCACCCGCCCTAGCCCCGAACAGGGTTAAGTCAACACCTCTCTTAGGCAAACCAGTCAAAAAATATATATCCATCGGCTCAATCTCGAGCTGGTGGCCACCAATGAAGAAGCACTGGTCCTGGACGTTCCACCTATCAACCATCCACTACAAGAAATCCACCCGAGCCCTCATGCCAGGAATGGCCCAGTATTTGTATAGTCCGCACGCCCTCAAAGCATCAAGTGAAGGTTGATGATTCCATGCGGCTGCATCCACATCCTCGTGCTCTCGTTCTCTCCAATCTAGCATGATGTACTCCCTACATCAAACCACAAGATCAATTAAGATGCTAGAAATGTTTTTCTTTGGTCAAATTTTGAGAAATTTGGGTTAAAAACCCTCGCGCTGGGGTATGCACCCTTCCTGTTAGACACAGTGCGTGGGACCGCACTTTGTCCACAGGGAAGGTGCGGACCCCGAAATTTTTCCCAATGGAGAAAAAGTCGGGGTCCACAGGTTCGCAGTTGTGAGCCTGCGTACCCCGAGCGCAGGTTTTTCGCCCAAAAACCCTCCTAAAAAACCAAATAAATGACTAAATTGAAAAAATAAATGGATGAAAAACAAGAGGAGGATAATGTGGATTACCTGGTGAAGACGATGTCCGATTCCGACGGTTGGATTCTCCGCAATCCTCTCGAGAAGTTTTCAGAGCAAAAGCACTATTTCCTCACCCAAATCACAAATGGTAAAAATGAATAGTAAAACCCCCTTTTTATAAGTTTTTTGAGTAAATAAATTTCGAATTTGTTTATGTTTCACTTTAAAAGGGTATTATTTCGACATTTTTATCTCTTTCAAGCAGGTATGAGTAATGTTTGTGTTTTTATGCAAGATAATAGGATTATTCATGCGAAATTTGTCATTTTCAACCAGAGTCACCTTTTAAGCCCTTTTCTGACTCCTAAAACATGAAAAGATTGCAGAGTTTCTCTTTTAAACTCGTTAAAACGGAATTAAAAGACGGTCGATTTACAGCTCTTTTTCGACCGTAAAAACATAAAAAGATCGCCGGATTTTTGTCGTTTCAAATTCGATATAGGTTATAAAACGACGTGTCCTTGGTCGCTTTTTTATTTTTTTGGATCAGAGACACTAATAACGAAAAGTACTCCTTGGTCGTAAAAGATCAAGCGGTTCTCTCAAGTATTATTTTATACTTTTTCGGGCTTGGAGACACCAATTTACGAAAAAGTCAAACCCTGGACTCTTCTTAAGTTTTTTTTAGACTCTCTAAAAATGAAAAACGCCGCGTTTCTCCTATACTGGACTCGTTAAATTTCGACAGTAAAGGACCTGTTCTATTACAAATAGGAATGGACCACTCCTTCTTAGGGTTCATATTTAAACTAAGTTGGACTCACCCGAAGGGTGAGCTTATAATCAAGCATATGTTATCCTCCTCAAGCTTGTAAAAAATAAAGAGGTACTTGCCAGAAATGGTGGGGGAAAAGAGAGAAAAGTGAGTCTGTTTGTCATACTTTATAACCACTCTTGAACACGACACTTTCATTCACCTGGGTTGGGAAATCCTTTACCTAACAGTTGATAAAACCATATTGAAAGTATTCAACCGGTTTCTGGGTATTAACTTTGGGTCAATCATCACCAAACCATCTGTCATGTCGTTATGTGTTCAAGAGCTCAATGCAAATAAGCCATTCATCTGCAAAATATCTGTCATCCATCTTGACCATCCCTAAGTCAGTCCTTGCAACTAAATTTCTTCAACTTGAACTATGATTCCGTGTTGTGGGTTTGCATGCGACAGATCGCTTTCTATCGACTTCAGCTCATTATCTAGAAAGATGATCTAGGAATCGTCAGTACCTTGAGATCTGCATGCCTCAATGGCAGGTCTCTCGCCTTTGACGACAGTTTACATCATTGACTTTCGATCAAAGGCTTCCATGACATGTTCGACATCAACACATCTTATCACATTTCATGGATTGTGCTGAGTACTTTGAGAGCCATTGTCATTATTGGTGGTTTCTCTCACGCTTGTTAACAGTTTACATCATTGACTGGTAATCAAGTGGTTTCTACCATGTTCGACTTCGACACATTCAATCACATGGATAGAATCGTACCGTTTCGGGACGTAGAAATGAAGACCCTGGATCTAGTTTCCACCATCCAGGCTGCGAGGAATTTTGTATTCATTATATTATGGACTATTCATAAACAGATGGCTGCGTCCATACTGTATCCACATGTGTCTGTACTTATGATGTGTTACGAGATCATTCCTATATCAGAGCAGTAGTTAGTCTTCTAGTCAGTTTTCAGTCTCTTAGTCAGTTTTTATCTGAGTATGGGAATGCCTACCTCAGCGATGATATGATCTAATATATATATTTTGCATTGAATGCTTTTACAGGTTCCAACCGGGCTCTCCGCAAGATGATCCTCGAAATGATAAAGCACTTCACTCTTCCTATATGATAAATGAAAAATCCTCATATACTACAGACTTCACACTTTAGGGGGAAATCTGTTACACAAAATATCGTCACCTTGATTATTTGCAGCCGGTGTAGGTCTATCACCACCTATACCGGCTTCCTAAGCAAGTCTTAAACCTCAGCTCTTCAAAACAAGCTTTAGAAATAAGAGAAAGACATCAAAAAAGCAATGTAACTTTGGTTCCGCACTTTCTCTTACTTTTTCCTGTGGGCCCGCACCTTTTGTTCAAGTTATTTGCGTACTTATACGCTCTGTATGTAAAGGGGAGGGTGCATACCCCTGTAAAAGTCAAAAGGCGCAATCTTTATCTTAAAAAACTCATCTTGGGTTAATTCTAGAGTTTTCTAGAAGGATTTGTTACGTGGATTGTTCGCTCCAAGTGGTTCATGCATCCCATAAAAGGAGGAACTAATCCCTTGTTGAGAGGAGCTATCCCTTTGAAGGAGGATTCTATCCCTTTGAAGGAGGACCTGGTAACTGATCTCCATTGCACTATAAATTGAGGCATTGGGTCAGTGGCCAGGGAGGTTAGAAGCTGAACTTTTGAGGGTAAATGCTAGTGAAATCAAGACTTCCTATTTGAGCTTAAGAGGAGAGATCACATACCTTTTTGGCTTCATTAGGGAGTGAGTGAAGCTTGTCAAAGTAGAGGAGACTTCTTGTTGGACCCTGGGAGGAGCTTGTACAGCGTCAAGGCAAAGGTTGTAAGGTTCTTCTCCTTTTGAATTAATACAATCATGCTCATTTTTTTCAACAAGTATCTCATGTTATTTGTTTCATGGACTCCTTGACTTTCATGTTAAATATGTTTTATAATATTGGATATTCAGGTGCTATTTAATCGTTTGCCTTGTTTGTGCTTGCAGGTTTGCGACAAAGGAACTTACTTGGATCAAAGGATCAAAGGCATCTCTGAACTTGCATTGGACATGAGGTAGGCCCTTAAAACACACTTGTTTCCCATTACTTATAAAGCACATTTAGAGAAAGATAGTGTCTGGTTGGTTTGTTTGTCATTAGGTCTTCATTAGATTCTAGGAAGGTCTATATTGTCCGCAAGATCGACTCATTCCGCATGACAATATTTATACATGCCAAAGCATCCAATACCATGGACTGAAAACCACCGCCTCCAATACCATGGACCGAAAACCATCACGTCCAAAAAACATGTGCGAAAATCATGCACAAAACCATAGGTGGTATGCCTAACCTAACATAGGTTCCAAAACCAAAATTTTTTGGGGCGCTGCCTCGGACCCCATAAAGTGGGGTTACGGGTATGCCTCAAACCCCCTATGATCTCCCCCCCTCTAACCCCCAGTTAACTATGTGGGCTAGTCATGGAAATAATATAACACAACCCAACAGGCCCCTTAATTGGCGAAGAGTTTGCCAACTCATCATTGCTTGCTGCATATAGGCTAGTGGATAGATTTTTTTAATGGCAGAAACAAATTCATTCCAGGTAGAAAGAATTTTACCATGTTTCTTCAAATCAACTTGTGTCTTGCGTTGTCGCCACACTAGTGTAGTTCC
The DNA here is from genome assembly GCA_000404065.3 of Pinus taeda. Classification (NCBI taxonomy): domain Eukaryota; kingdom Viridiplantae; phylum Streptophyta; class Pinopsida; order Pinales; family Pinaceae; genus Pinus; species Pinus taeda. The sequence goes on along the minus strand of APFE031027619.1, from coordinate 19,962 downwards.
TCCAAGGCAAAGGCTAGCCAGCTAAATCTTTCTCCTTTTTGAATCAATGTTCTGCACCCTGCAATATACATCAACTTGTCTAATCCAGTTATCTAGCTTTTTTGCATTTAATTCTCCATCATAAATTGGCAAATCAACTTTACATCTAATTTAATCAAAGAAGTTTTCTTCTTTTCTTTTCAAGGCTAGTTTTATGTGAAGAAGATGATGCGTATGGTGATTATGGAGTAGATGGTGGAGAAGGCCTCTCTTCTTTTCCTTTGCCTTCTAGATGGGAAACTAGAAGAGGTTCCTATACTCCTCTATCTGGTTGAGGTGCTGAAGTTCTTTCACCTCGACCTTTCTTAAACTCCTGATACATCTCTTCCACCATGGTTCGCATGGCCATAAAACTTTCCATGAATTGGGCTTCTGATTCCCGTGGAGCTTCTTTTTCCATTCTCCTCTGAGAATAGACTCTCCCAATCTCTGGATTAGCCTCAAAAAGTTCTCCTTCTCCTAGTTTGAGCTTTGACCTAGTTGGCATTAAAAAATCCAACACAAGCTTGTCTAACCTTAACAAAACCAAAAAACAAAAGCTCTGATACCACTTGATCTCAAAATGAGATCTTAGATTACTTTTATGGTATTAGAGACTCATGTGCATGGATTTTCCTATATCACTTAGTGCAATGGATCGATAATATTGTGGATAATATAGACAATGAGCAGTTAGAGAAACATAATAGACATACACATATAACACAACAAAATAATCAAGGAGTTCATCCAAAACTCCTAGGCTACGTCTCCTGGTCCAGCCTTCAATGGTGACCTCTCTATTATGTCTTTAAGAGTAGAGTTTTACAAAAGTGAGCTCAATTTGAGTCTCAACACAATAGATACAAAACAACAAGAGTTTACTTGAATCCCTCAAATCTCTTTGAGTACACAGACTCTCCCTCTCACTTTCTAACTCCGTATTCTCTCTGTCTCAACACTGCTTGCCTCTATCTCCGTCATTCAGTGGCTTTTAAGCCAATCAGCGCTGGCCTGTTTGTTTTCCCTTTCAGGCTCTCTGGTTCTCGGCCTCTATCTGCTCAGATCCCCTCTGAGTGTTAAACAATCATTTGTTAAACATCTTCAGGGAAGGTGGCCACCTGTTCTGTAACGAAAGGGACCATCGGCACATTAGAAATCCCAAAACAATCGTTCTCTGTTCACACTGAGAAATACATAAAAACACTATAAAAATCCACCCAAATGCCTTTTATCAGACCTAAAATATTATCAATTCCGCCCTAGTATCCTATCATGTCCGCCTTTGATCACTATCGCAAGTCACAAGTGCTCCTATGCCGTGGTTTCCTTTGTATTTACAAAATACATTAAAACATGGAAAATCTCGAAAAATGGCCTTATAGCGGACTTCAAGTAATATATAACTGCATTTATAAACCCTTTCAGGTCCAGTTTCATTGCATCGGGCACATTTTCTCTTTATTTAACAAAAATGTGAAATACATAGAAAAACCTATTTACCTGAACTCAAAATATATTAAATTTCATTTATAACCCTGTCGGGTTTGGCTATCGCAAGTCGCAAGTGTATTGGCCCCACTCCTTTATATTGCTCTGATGCGATATTGCGATGCGATCTATCACAATCGCATATCGCATAGTCCTTGGGTCATTGGTAAGCGCTCCCTTGTATTTTGCCGATGCGATATTATGAGTTAACCTGGGCCATCAATCTGCGTGCTTGATCGATAGTCCTCATTGACTCGCACTAATCGCTATCAAAACTGTCATATGGTAGCCTCTGATGGACTCCGCTTGCCACCTCCGATTGCGATATTCCGATTGGATCTGGACCATTGATTGGCCAGATCTAACGACTCCTTTGAAAATTGTTCAAACCTCCGATAGACTCTATTTTTGGCCATTTTTCATGTTTTTTCTCTCTCGATAGTGTAATCCGCCTTTTGTGAAGGTTTTTCCTTCGCGATAGTTTTTGATCTTTGAATACTTAGAGGGTTTTTAGGATCCCTTTTGGATCACAAGGCATCCTCAAGGTGAAAATATGGAACTTTATGACCCTCCAAGAGCATCTGGTATGTGTGGCCGAATTATGGGTCACTTTTGTAGAGAAGTGGCCAATCATAAGTCTCGTGCCCACAAGAGTTGAGCACGGTGGTTAACGCCATGATCAGTGGCCGGCTGAGGCAGTCTGCACCTTTATTGGTTCTACCCTTCTTATATTTTATATGAAAATGGAACTGTTGCAGGTATGTGGACCACTTCTGATGGCGATCATTCTTCAACTTCCCTTACGTTGATATGAACTACAGGGGTTGGTGGTCTGTGTGGATGACCCTTTCCTTCCCCAAAATGTAATGCTTCCATTGTCGATAGGCTTGCACAATAGAATACATCTTTGTCATAAGTGGGATACTTTCAAACTGTGTCTGAAAGTGTCTCACTGTGATATGCCACTGGATGCCCCTGTTGAGTAAGGACTGCCCTAATAGAATAGTTAGAGGTATCTATCTCGATCTCAAATGGCTGTTGCAAGTCTAGTAGTGTGAGCACTGGTGCAGAGAAGAGGTGATGTTTCAACTCTGCGAATTCGTTATGTTGAGATCTAGACCAAATTTTTTTTTTTTATTTCGCTCCTCTCCTGGTGACTTGACTCAAGGGCCAAGTGATATGAGAGAATCCCAACACGAACCTACGGTAGAAATTGACAAGACCGAAAAAGCTACGAAACACTATTAGAGTGGTTGGGGTTGGCCAATCTTGAATGACTTGGATCTTTGTTGGATCCACATGCACCCCCCGTTCATCAATAATTTATCCCAGATATTGAACCTAGGTAATTCCAAAAGTTCATTTCTCCAAATTGGTACACATCTATTGTTCCCACAGTGTTTGGAGAACCTGCCGGATGCGGTGGAGGTGCTCTTCCCAACTCTAGCTGAAGATTAGGATGTAATCCAAGTATACCATTACAATGAGTTTGTGAATGGTTGAAATATGTCATCCATCAGCCTCATGAAGGTTGCAGGAGCATTCGTCAACCCGAAAGGCATAACCAACCATTTGAAAAGGCCCTCCTTTGCTTTGAAGGTAGTCTTCAACACACCGGAGGGTTTGATTGGTACCTAGTGATATCCGGACTTCAGTTTGATCTTTTTGAAATATTTCCCCCCCTTGAGTTGGTCCAAAAGGTCATCAATTCATGGGATCGGGTACCTATTCCAGAAATTGATCTTGTTTAGCTCACGATAGTCAATATAGAGTCTCCAGGTTCCATCCTTCTTCTATACAAACATGATCAGGCTCCCGCTGGGCGATGAACTTGTCTGGATGTGACCTTTCTATAACAGCTCCTAAATTTGCCTCTTGATTTTGTCGTTCTCTAGAACAAAGCACTGATAGATTGGTCCATTGGGAAATGGTGCACCTAGGGTCAGATCGATGGAGTGCTTGACTTGATAGTGAAGAGGCACCCCTGTAGAGGGAGGTGAAGATGTCCTCATACTCCTCCATGAGCTTGTCCATTTATTGTTTTCGTGTGGAGGGGCCTTGTCTAGAGGTCATGGCCACTGTCTTCTTCTTTCCTTGAGGGTGTATCATCAGGAAAGAAAATTTCTCGGTTTTGGAAATGAGTTTACTGCATTGTTTTGTAGTAACCAAACATATGGCAGTAGGCAGTTCTACCTCCTGTATCCTGTACAAGGTATTTCCGAAACTTACAATAATAACATGAGGCCTTGACTCATACTTAACATGTCTCTTCCACAAGTATGGTTGGCCTAATAATACATCACACACATCAAGGGGAGCAACATCACACAATACCTCATCCGTGAAGGCCTTGATGCTATATGGGAGGCAACACTCCTCGCTCACACAAAGATCCCGTCCTTGATGAAGCCATCCTATGGTGTATAGTTGTGGGTGAGCTATGGTTAGTAAGCCTAGCCGCTTCGCGACCTCTTCCAAAATGAGGTTTTTTTGGCTCCCACTGTCGACAATGAACTATAGTAGGAAGCCTTTTACCCACATCTGGGAGTGGAAGAGGCACTCCTCCTCCTTTGGATCTCCAGGTTCCTCCTTTTGGATATTTGTGGTGACAATAGTGGAATTGGGCTCTGCATCAATAATCTAATTCCCTTTGTCATTCCCCTTGTCAGGTTCTGACTCAAATTTGGAACATGCATCTAATTTCGAAGCCTAAGGAAACTAAAACACTGACAAGAGAAATGGTGGGGGTCCACTTGGAATAGGTAGGTGGCCACCAATATCCACTTGGATTAGCATTGCTTATGCACAAATTTTGTAAGAGTTATTTGTCAATATCCCTTAAAATAATGAGAAACTACAAGTTGAATTATGTAGGTCACAAGCTAATTTGGCATCTCATTTAGATTACAGAAAATGTTGCAATTGTTCCTCCTAAAAGGAAGCACCTCCAACTTTCAAATTGTGAATAAAATCAACCATGTGTAAATTTTTGTGATAACTATCCATCTCAAATGGATGGGAGTTATCTTCGATACCATTATGGAAGACAAAATTCGCCAGTATATTCAAGACATGACTTAATATCATAAACATGATTGCATCACTATGAATAATGTGAGAGAGATCTCTTAGGTTGTTTCACGAAGCCCAAATGATCTATATTTTGAATCTTTGAAGTGGTCCAGTGGAAAATATTTTTCTACAAAAGTTGGCATGAGGTTGAGGAACTCAAGGAAGAGATGGTGGCTCTAGATCACTTGACTTGTTGATGATGATTGGGTTATTGCTTGATTTGATGAAGACTATATTGTTGATGAGAGTTTGGAACTGCTATGAATTTCCTTGACAATGTATTGGTTTTTTTGGATAACAATTTATTTTGTAGGAGGTGCTAATCTATACATGGATGAAGGCATTTATACCAATTATACATTTCATGTAGTTACAATGAAGTCTTGTGTTTTGAAAAGAATTGTAATTTTATTATACCATGTATTCTATTTTTTATATTATTTATCATTGTTATGAAAAGAGTCATGTGCCCATGGAGTTCATACTTCAACCATTTGAAGGCTTGGATATTAGTGTCATAATCTAGAATTTTCATGATGAAATCTTGTAAGGTGTGTGTGAATTGTCTTCTTAATTGTCATTCAGCCATGTAAGCATATATTGTTTTATATCGAGTCCATAAAGTCATTGAAGCCATCTAAAATGGTTATAAAACCTTGTGGTTTATGGTAAAATACTTGGTCAAAAGTCAAATTTTAGAGAGAGGATTCTCCATGTGAGTTAATGATGATGACTTTAGTCTGAGTATGTGCTTAGGAGGAGCATGTTTGCTGAGTGGTTTATGATCAAATATGATTGATGTGTTGCTAGATGGTGGCTATGTTGATTCTTACCGTCATATTTATTAATATATTTCCACTATAACTTTTGTGAGGTTAATGTGCATTAGTCAAAGGATGGTGGTGCTGCTTAGAGTCATTGTTGTTGTCGCTAATGCTCATGCTTCTACCTTAGTTGAGTTTGATGTTGCTACTCACTAAGTTAGAGATTGATGTTGGCTATATGTATGATATTTCTACTTTGGCTAAGAGTGTTTGATGTGGAATGAGTTTTTGGTTATTTTTGCTGCTACTTATGATGTGTTGCTGCTGATGGTTATGCTATTGTTTAGGAGGATGTTTTTCTATTACCCACACTATGTTGATGGTTATGGTATGTTGCTACTTGGGAGGATGTTTTTGCTGCTCATGATATACTATTTCTTTTGTTAATGAAATATTGATGTTGATGCTTATTGTATGTTGTCGATAGTTATGGTATGTTGTTGGTGATGTTGATGGAGAGAGTACTGCTACCCACATTATGCTATTGATGATGCATATGGTTTGCTGCTACTTTATGTTGGTGATTAGCTTTGTTTTGTTGTTGTTTCTTTATATGAGACTTGAGTATGCTACTGCTACTTCAAGATGGAGTGATTTATGTTTTTTTTGCTAGACCCAACTAATGTCCAGGGGGGGTTTTTTTTAGTTCCATCATTGTTGAGGTGAGCTCTTTGCCATTGATGTAAAAGGGGGAGTGCTTGTGGAGATGAGTTTCAGAGGTTAATATTAGTTGGATGGCTCAACTGGGGTCACCATCAATGCTAAAGGAGGATATTGTTGACATTGATGATGAAGTTGTTGGATGTAGGGATTGATGGTTGGCATTGATGTCAACCTGGGCATGTGTTGTTGGTGGCTTGTTACAAATGGATTTGTTGGTTTGTGCCACTAGTTGTAGATGTTTTATTGTTGCAGGTGGTTTGGCTTGCTTTATGTTGGATTAGCTTATGCATATGTTATGTATGGTTTCTATGGCAGATGTTATGTATGGTTGATGATTTTATGCATGTAAATGATGAAAGTTGTGCAAGTGGTTAGGGAGTTGTGGAGAATGTTGGCAGAGGTCTAGGGTGACATGTTTTTGTTTTTTCTCTATACTCCACCACAACTACATGGAACCAGTTTTTTATACACACGGTTGTAGGAATTTAACCGCATGGATACAACCTTGTGCGTGCGATTGAAATTGAGATTTTCATGTGTTGAGGGTGCAGTTATAGGAATAGTCATGAGTACTAATATTTTCCCTTGGCATTGGTTTGAGGTTGACTGCTATTTGTTTATGTGTGTGGAGCAAGGTGGCACTTGGTATTAGTATTACTATGGTACAAGTGTTTTGTGTATTGACATAACCATGGTATTTTCTTGTTGTATTGGTTTGGAGATTACCATGGTGTTTTCTTGTGGTATTGGCTTGGAGATTACCATGGTATAGGTGTCCTAGGTATTGGAATAACCATGGTATTTGTTTGGATATTTTTAAGGATACTTTGATGTATACTTGTGTGAGAATGTTGGTTGAACTAGGGTCAGGACCCCCTGAGAGAAGGAGGCCTTGCTAAAGGCTAGGTTGCAACCTTGGTTGGAGGAGACTTATAAGGTCAAGAATTCCATTCAAGATAAGCTTAAGGGACTGCAATAGAGGCAAAAAACAATGAGGCTGGTAGTAGAAGGACAAGCCACTGAAAAATTCATCGAGGAGGTTCAATAGGTAGCGACACAGAGCAATGCTGAAGTTGCAGTAATCTAGGTGGAGCTGGGGGATCTTCGTAGTAAGATCACGACATCAATAGAGTGACTAGAGGGAAAGTCACGATCTTTGTGTTGAGGGCCCTTTGGGATGGGGTTCACTGGGTTAGTTTGGGGTTAAGATAACCCAAATTTTGGAAATAATTTGTAAATAATGTAAAGTATCTGTGATTGATTGATGCCCAACGTGTAGATGGATAGGAGTCAAAGGGGCTTAGCCCCCTATTTTATGTAAATTTTTGAGTCGGTTTTGAGATTCACCCATGGTCCACAGACCATGGAATTATATGAAAAGTCTATAAATAGTGAGTCTTAATGAAGGAAACAAGAGGAACGAGAGGGAACTAAGATAAGGAATTGGGTTGATTGAAGAGTCTAGGAAAGGAACTAGGGTAGGAAGGATCTGCTTTCTATACTTAGATAGGAAAAGGAAGGCTCCACAGCTGAGTGCGTAGAGGCCTAGGTAGAGTCCGTAGTTGAGTGCGTGGACCCCTACAACTATGTGAGTATGGAAGTTTGAGTTTGCAATCTTGAATTGAAAATCAATGAAGACCGTTTTTCAAAGAATTCCTGAGTATTTATATTTATCTTTGCTTATGTTATATGTTGCTGATGAATGATTTGTTTTATGAGATATTAATTGAATGTTACATGATTCGATTGAATAATTCTTAATAATGTACACAATGTATGTTTAAATACTTTCATGAAGACCTTGGTGATTTCTCTTATGTTTACTAATGAATTAAGTAAATTTGGGCAAACACTAATTTAGGACTTCTCTGTGATGTGCGTAAGTAGGAAAATTGACTGATAAAGGTCCCCAAGGACTAATCGTAGACTTTCATGAAGGTCTGAAGGCTGTTTAAATAGAGTTGTAGTGACGAGCTCTAAGAGTTTATCGACCTGTGTGAAGGCAGGTATTTCAAGGTAGAATGATCTGTGTACATCTTGAAATGCCCTCCTAACAGATAATGCCTAAATTTTTGCAGCACATACACCATGGCCAATCCTTCGTGCATAATCGTTGAATAATTTTTCTCGGCCTTTGATAAATTCCTACTTACGAAGGCTATAGGATGGTCCATTTCTCCTTCACTGGCATGCGTTAGCACTGAACCCAACACAATGTAAGAGGCATCCACATGTACATGAAACTCCTTTTTCCAATCAGGGAATACCAATATCGGTGTAGTGACCATCTTTTATTTCAACACATCTAAGTTGTGTTGAAATTCTTTGTCCCAACTAATGTTGATGTTGCATTCTTCTTTAGTAGTTTCTCCATGGGTGCAGTAATTTGAGCATAAGCTTTGATAAATTTTCTATAGTATCCAGTATGTCCCAATGTTGTGTGCAGCTTCTTGATGTTCCTAGGGGCCTCCAAATTTACAATTAACACAATCTTTGCAGGGTCCACTCTCAATCCTTGCTTGCACACAACATGACCCAAAAACATCCCAAAAGGAACACAGAATATGATTTTTTTTCAAATTCAGCACGATCTGGTATCTGCAACATGTATCCAACATCAGGTGCAAACTTGTTACATGGCACTTCACTAATCCAAACACCATCCAGTCATCAAATTATACTTCCAGAAACTTATGAATGAACTCCTTGAACGCTGTTATGACCACGCGAGAAAATATCGCAGGTGCATTCTTGAGTGAACAAATAGTCAAGGAAGGTGGAAGCTCGATTATCCTATAGTGTGGACTCCAGAATTAGTGTGACAGCTAGAAACCTCTGAAAACAAGATCACATGGGCTGTTGACCATTGGCTCGACCAAATTATAGGAGGATTTCTTATAGAATTTGCAGTTGATACCTCAGTCAGCTATAGCGAAGGGAAGCGAAGATTTTTTAAAGGACCACGAGGTAAGTATTTAAGATCATTGAATACTTGGATTAAAATGATGTTATGTGAAAAATGGGTGATTCTATTAACTTGATGTTCAGAGCTATGTGAAGTGGATGATTCTTTAGAAATCACGAAGGATTAGGAGAAGAATATAGTCCATTGATTGGACCTCCTTCAAGTGACGACGAAGGGGCAAGACAAACTATGTTGTGAACATTATTTAGCTAATCACTCAAGGGATTCCTTGAGAAAATCATCCTTCCACTCTGCCTCCCCCTCCACCTCCACCGCATACACCTTTGCCCACACCTCCACCTCCACCACCACCATTTAACATGGCAAAGGCGATGAAGATGCCAATTTTCAAGGGCACAGGAAGTGAAGATGCAGAGTAGTTCTGGTTTGTTGCAAATGTTGTATGGACAACACAATAGATTACTGATGAAAATATAAAGTAGAAACAATTGGTTATCACTTTGCAGGATTGCACGCTAACCTTGTACATTAAGTATTTTTTTGATAATCCTCTTGCAATGCTAGCAGAGACTAAGGTAAGTTTAAACAAAGAGTTTTGTAAGCCTAAGTCTCACTCACGGCCAGTAATTGGATTTAAAGAAATCATGATGATTGTCAATGAGATGCCTTGGGAATTTGATCAGAGGTTGAAGTGTCAGATCAAAGAAGCTAACATGCAAATCACGGACAACCAACATCGTGAATGGTTTATAGCGCAGCTCTTGCCCCACTTAAGAATTTCTTTTTCACAAGAGAAGATATAAACATAGAAAGAAGACTTGGACATCGCGATGAGGCTACATGCATCACCTATTTAGGATACAAACCTGGGAGTACAACATATCCACTCACAATCAACTATCTTACACCTAGAATTATAGAGTTTGAAGAAAGACAAGGAGACTAAACTAGAAGTGCATGCAAAAATCTGGTGTTTGAAGTGCAAGGGCCATGGGCACGATAAAGACCATTTTCTAGTGTACATGAATTGTATTATAGGAGGGGGGGCAATTCCCCTAAAGCTAGAAGCCCCAATAAGGCCAAGTGTGGGGGCTACACTATGGTGTGCTATTTGTCAAGTTACTGGACAACATGTGATGAATAATTTTCATTTACTTCAAAAGTTTGTCCAGATACCCCAACAGTTGTTCTGTAACTATTGAAAATGTGTGGGGCACGATGAGCGGCATTGTCGAAGCTATGAGCTTATGATGGAAAGGACACCTACATACCAGATGCAAGAAAAAACTTAGCCTCTAGATCAGAGCGCCGAGGGAGCGTGCAAAGGTTATAAGGGTCAAGGAAGGGGCTGAGGAGGAGGAGGACTTGGTAGAGGCTGCAATCATATTAGCGACAACTGTGGACAACGAGGGCACTATGCGTGATAATTCCAGAATCCTACACACCCATCTTGTCAATACTGTAGACAATTTAACCATACTATAGAATAATGCCCGATGTTAATAGCTAAAATGCAAGAGAAGAAAACACGACCTCAACAGCCTATGTAGAATCTATAGATAATGAGGGCTGAGCCCTGTGAACAAGATCAAAGCGTTAACATTGTGCTAAGAAGTGGAATGATAATTGGCATTGATAAGGGTAAACAACCTAAAGAAGAAGGATGGGTCTGCGAAGTGCTAGAGAAAGAAGATGGATTTGATCTGGATCACACTAAGGAAACATTTATGGAAGCCAAGAAGAGTTTCTCTGAGGCCTCCACCTCAGGGAGCCATGAAAAGATACAAGAAATTAGCATGCCTACAGAGGTTGATCCCTCTGTACTCACTACGTTTTTGAAGACCTGCATAAAACTACTACGCGATAGTAAAGTCGTGGAAGGCCTATAGGACCTAATAAATAAATGTGGTAGGAAAGAGAAAGTCTCTAATGGTCACTGGGTGGTTAGAAAAATTGGCAAAAATAAGGCACGAATAGGGTGCGAGATGAGGCTCATTGTGCAAATAGGTGATTATGAGATGGATTAGGTCATTTTGGATTTGGGGTTCGATGCAAACATATTACCGAAACAAACGCGGGGAAGGATGGGGAGACCTGCACTATAGTGGTCTACAATTCAAATTAGGATGGAGAACCAACATAAAATTATTCCCATGGGACAATTATATGGAGTAACAATTGATATAGAAGGTGTGAGCTCAATGGTTAACTTTGAGGTTATATAAATCATTGACGACAGTAACCCCTACTCCGTGCTCTTGGGAATTGACTGGGCTATTGACATGAATGGGGTCATTAATTTGAAGAAAGGGATGATTTCATTTGAAAGAAAATCACTATGGGTTATAGTGCCACCAGATCCTGCAGAAGGGGCATGCTATACTGAACTAGTCCACGATTATGATGAAAGTGATAATGAACTGGATCAAATTTACAAGATAACAATGCAAGATAAGGACTGGATCAATCCAATGACAGATGGATAGATTTCCTGGGAACGAGAAAGTTCTTTCACCTCTGATTCTGATGAGGAGTTAGAGCATTGGCATAATTGCTTGCAGGAAGTGTCTACATTGCGATGCAATATGATGACGAAGTCACCTCACTGTGTTTCATCGGAGGTAAGGAAATTACCCTATTATGATGGTTTAACTGACATAGATATGTTTTTGGATGAATTTGAGCATGAAGTCCTTGAGGATCACTACTTCAAAGGATTATAGTGGGCACTGCGCACTACGCCTGCATGATGGTGGGGTGCGCATAAGGATAGTTTAGTTGGATGGTGATATTAACGAAGAATGATGAGGTTACAGTTTGGCTGTGTTAACACCACAATGACTGAGAAATATAATGGAAGGGATGATCCACGTGATCACCTAGCGAAATGGATAAAACGTGGGGAACATAACCGCAACTAGAGTGGGTACACATATTTTTACATACTTTGGATACAATTCCCATGAACTTTTATTTGGAAACGGAGCTCCGCCATGGCATCGCGGGATGGGATGTAATCAAGGAAGGGTTCTTATTGACCTTCAGCTTTGAAGATGGCTTCACAAGCATCGATGGAGTGCTACAAGACATTAAGGCATTATATTCCTAATTCCGAAGGAACCTATGGAATGGATCTAACCAAACTGGAGCACCAAGCTACGCCATGCATTGGAATTCTATAATGTGACTGATGAAGAGGAAAATGAAGATCCGAGAAACATTAATATTCTAGAGGCAGAAGGGCATTGTGTAGTCGAAGGCCCACAAATAGAAAACTTGGACATCTCTATACATTTGAAGACAAAGAAAGTAAACATTGTCACTAAAGAAGAACTGAAGTTCACGAAAATTGGAGATTATTGGGATGACACTACAATGGATAAAGTTGTTGAGTTACTTTGCAAATACCAGGATCTCTTCCACATTAAGTTTTCAGATTTGAAGGAAATAGTTAGTGATTTGGGTGTTATGAAGATCACTTTGAAGTCAGATGCGAAGCCTATTAAACAGAGGTCATATTGCCTTAATCCTAAATACAAGGAAAAGGTTCACCAAGAGCTAGATAAGATGCTGGAGGAAGGCACCATAGAACCCATTGAAGAATCTAATTGGGTGAGTCTGATGGTGGTTCAAGAGAAGAAACAAAAAGGTGAAATAAGGATTTGCGTAGATCTTACTGTTGGGGTGGGGTCCCCTTGCTTAGCTTGGGGGTAAGATAACCCAAATTTTGGTACAATTATGTAAATAATTTAAAGTCTACACGATTTGTGGATGTGGAGTGCGTAGATGAATAGGAGTCAATGGGGCTTAGCCCCTTGTTTTATGTGAATCTTTGAGTTGGTTTTGAGATTCACCCATGGTCTGCTGACCATGACATTGTATGAAAAATCTCTAAATAGTGAGTCTTAGTGACGGAAGAAAGAAGAACAATAGGGAACTAAGATAAGGAATTGGGTTGATTGAAGAATCTAGGACAAGAGCTAGGGCATGAAGACTCTGCTTCCTGCGCTTACATAGAAAAAGGAAGGCTCTGTAGCTGAGTGTGTGGAGGCTTAGGTAGAGTCTACAGCCGAGTGTGCGGATCCCTGCAGCTATGTGCGCAGTGCAATATGACTCTATAATCTTGAATTGAAGATCAATAAAGACAGTGTTTTGAAGAATTCCTGAGTATTTCTGTTTATCTCTGTTAATGTTATATGTTTCTGATGAATGATTTGTTTTATGAGATATTTCTTGAATGTTATGCGATTTGCTTGAATAAATCTTAATAACGTACGCAATGTATGTTTAAATACTTTCACAAAGACTTTTGTGATTTATCTTATGTTTACTAATGACTTAAGTAAATCGGCACGAACACTAATTTAGGACTACTCTTTGATGAGCGTAAGTAGGAAAATTCACTATTAAAGGTTTGCAAAGACTGATCATAGACCTTCGTGAAGGTCATAAGGTTGTTTTAAGAGAGTTGCAGCGATGAGCCCTAAGAGTTTATCGATCTACGTGAAGGCATATTTAAGGCATTGGAAGACATCACACTAGTCTTTGGATGCGAAATCTTGGTTCTTTCATTCCCCCCATACTGCTTCGGGTGAGACTGGAGCCTACGCTTCGTGGATTGTTGCCAAAAGGGCTTGTAGTGTAGGGTTTTGTTGGTTGGTGCAACTAACTCTGAACCTCGGTCATGACCCCCTAAGCCAACAAATTGTTGGAGATTGTTGAGGATATTTTGATATATACTTGTGTGAGAATGTTGGTTGATTAATGGTGTGTGGGTGTGAGGGAGTGCTACAATGTTGGGTATAACATATTGTATATTTGTAGGAGGTTTTTGTACAGTGTTTTATCAAATTACTTTTTATATCGGATTAGAGATAGGGTTTTGGGTTTCTCATGTTGAGCATGTTTGAGAGCCCAGTTTGAAAATACATGAAACATGAATTGGATGGAGTTGTTGAAGGTGTCCAGTCTTCAGAATAGGAAGTGTGTAGATAAGGTGGGGGGTCTTCTAACAAACATATTAGTATGGTAAGCAATTTCTCCAAGGTCTAGTAAATTTGGGTGACAATCATTGTTTATGGTGGCTTCTAGTGAATGGTTGTTCGTAGAGTCACGAGAGAAGAGTCTTTCTAATTGATGTTTCTAGCAAAATGTCTTAAAATATTAGTTGTTGGGATGGGGTTGGTTGGGTTAGCTTGGGGTTAAGATAACCCAAATTTTGGTACAATTGCATAAATAATGTAAAGTCTCTGTGATTTTTCGATGCGGAGTGCGTAGATGAATATGAGTCAAAGGGGCTTAGCCCCTTGTTTTATGTAAAGTTTTGAGTCGGTTTTGAGATTCACCAATGGTTTGCAGACCATGACATTGTAAGAAAAGTCTCTAAATAGTGAGTCTTAGTGAAGGAAACAAGAGGAACAAGAGGAAACTAAGATAAGGAATTGAGTTGATTGAAGAGTCTAGGACATGGGCTAGGGTGGGAAGGCTCTACTTCCTACACTTATATAGGAAAAGGAAGGCCCCGCAGCTGAGTGCGCAGAGGCCTAGGTAGAGTCCTTAGCTGAGAGCACGAACCCCTGCAGCTATGTGTGTAGGGAAATTTGAGTCTATAATCTTGAATTGAAGATCAATAAACTTTTCCGAAGAATTCTCGAGTACTTCTATTTATCTCTGTTAATGTTATATGCTGCTAATGAAGGATTTGTTTCATGAAATATTGATTGAATGTTACACGATTTGCTTGAATAAGTCTTAATAAAGTACGTAATGTATGTTTAAATACTTTCACGAGGACTTTCTATTATGTTTACTAATGACTTAAGTAAATCTGTGATCACTAATTTAGGATTGCTCTCTGATGCGCGTAAGTAGGCAAATTGACTATTAAAGGTCCACAATGACTTATCATAAACCTTCGCGAAGGTCTGAAGGCTATTTTAATAGAGTTGTAGTGATGAGACCTAAGAGTTTATTGACCTGCACGAAGGCAGATCTGAGGCATTGGAAGACATCACACTAGTCTCTGGATGTAGAAACTTGGTTCTTGCATCCCCCCATACTGCTTTGGGTGAGACTGCAGCTTACGCTATGCAGGTTGTTGCTGAAAGGGCCAGTAGTGTAGGGTTTTGTTGGTTGGCACAATTAACTTTGAAACTGGGTTAGGACCCCCCAAGCCAACAAATGGTTTCATTGCCAAGACCGGGATTGCTTGAAAGAGATGTGTCATGTTGCATCATTGGAATCTGACTAAGAAAGAAATTGAAAAGTGGTTGGATCGAAAGATTCACGAGTTCGCGGTGCAAGAAAACAAGAATCCATGGCTGTCAAAGGAAAAGTTGTTGAATAGGTAGCTGTATACAGAAATACATGAGATCTTCTTCTACACGTTCCCCATTGAGCTATATGAGTGGTTGGCTAAATTGACAAATAGTCAAGGAAGGTTGAAGCTCGATAATCCTATAGTGTGGACTCTAGAATTAGTGCGACAACTAGAAACCTCTAAAAACAAGATTGCACGGGCAGTTGATGATTGGCTTAACCAAATTCTAGGAGGATTTGTTACAGAATTTGCAGTTGATACTTCAGTCAGCTATAACAAAGCAGAGCGAAGATTTTTCAAAGGACCACAAGGTAAGTATTTAAGACCACTGAATACTTGGATTAAAATGCTGTTATGTGAAAAATGAGTGATGTGATTACCTTGATGTTTGAAGCTAAGAGAAGTGGATGATTCTTTAGAAATCACAAAGGATCAGGAGCAGGATATAGTCCATTGATTGGACCTCCTTCAAGGGATGATGAAAGGGCAGGATACACTATGCTGCGAAGCGCTGTTCAGCTAATCACTCAGGGGATTCCTTGATCAAATCATCCTTCCACTCTACCTCCATCTCCACTTCCACCGTATACACCTTCTCCCACACCTCCACCTCCACCATCACCATTCAACATGGAAAACATGATGAAGATGCTGATTTTCAAGGGCATAGGAAGTGAAGATGCATAGTAGTTCTGTTTTGTGTTGAACACTGTACAGACAATGCAACATAGTACTGATGAAAATATAAATAAGGCACAGTTGGTTACCACTTTGTAAGATCGCGTGCTAACTTGGTACATTAAGTATTGTTATGATAATCCTCTTGCAATGCTAGCAGAGACTAAGGCATCTTTAAAAAAATATTTTACAGCCTAAGTCTGACTCACAGTTAGTAATTGGATTTAAATAAATCATGATGAGGGTCGATGAGATGCATTGGGAATTTGATCAGAGGTTGAAATGTCATATCAGAGAAGCAAACATGCAGATCACATATAGCCAACATCATGAATGGTTTATAACGTTGTTCTTTCTCCACTTGAGAATTTCTCTATCACAAGATTAAAACACAGGAAAAAGCCTTGGAAATCATGATGAGGCTGCATGCATCACCTATTCAGAATACAAACCTAGGAGTACAACAGATCCACTTACAGTTAGCTAGCTTACACCTAGAATTACAGAGTTTGAAGAAAGACAAGGGCACTAAAACAAAAGTGCGCACAAAAGTCTGGTGTTTGAAGTGCAAGGGCCATGAGCATGATAAAGAACACTGTCTAGTGTATGTGAACTATATTATAGGAGGGGGGCCAATTCCCATGAAGCCAGAAGCCCCAGCAGGGCTGAGCATGGGGGTTGCGCTATGGTGTGCTATTTGTCAACTTACTGGACACCATGTGATGGATAATTTCCATTTACTTCAAAATTTCATCCAGACACCCTAGCAATTGTTATGTAACTTTTGCAAATCTATGGGCCATGATGAGCACCACTGTCGAAGCTATGAGTTGATGATGGAAATGACACAAGTAAAAAATTAGCCTCTAGATGAAGAGGTTGAAGGAGCGCATAGAGGTTATTAAGGTCGAGGACAGGGCCGAGGAGGAGGAGGACCTGGTAGAGGCTGATGAGCCTCATCATTGGGTAATTATATGGGCCTTAATTCACCTCCTAGCTTAGTCAAACCAACTATTCTCACAACTTATTGCATACTTTTGATTATATTTTGCTTATGAGAATGAGTTAGAGTTGGATATTTTGCTTTGTGGTCTAATGTGCATGTAATGCAGGATTAAAGGATAAAAGCAAGGAGTTTTAGCAAATGCCTTGGTCAAAACTCGAATGGGACAAGGGAGAGGAATTATAGGAGGGAAATCCTCCTCATTAACTACCCCTCCATTCAAATATTCTTCCATCAGCTTGAAATGCAAACAACCAAATCATGTGGACTAGAAGGCATCTGAGCAAGTGGAAGTCAAAGTACCAGTTTATCTCAATTTTAGGAGCTAAGCCTCCCTAATTTTAAGGAAGTCGTTGGAGACTTCAGTTGTATAAGTAGATAGGCCTAGGATCTCAGTAGGATTTGATTTTGATTCAAACTTTTAATTGTAAAACTCTACTTTATTTTCGAGCTACAAGACTTGTGACAATTTTTGATGTACTCCATTGTTTTTTCATAATAAGAATGAGTTTTGTTTTGAGCCAACACTGAGTTAACTCAGAGGGCTAAAGCTCTTGGGTTAGGGCCCAACCCTAGAAGCTAAGGCTCCTCTATATTGTACATGTATGCTAGTGTATATCCATGGTTTAATTGTTCATTTTCTTAAATAACTGCATTTCCATTATAGCAATATAGCACATAGATTCATGGTTTAATCGTTCATTTGCTTAAGTAGCTGCATTTTCATTACAACAGTGTAGATTAGATTGGTTGTGTTTCAGATTTCTAAGTTATCGCATGAGCTTGGGAGTTTTTTGTATTGATTCATTACTTTGTTCATTTAATCGTTATCATCTTCAATCACTCTCTTTTTGTAATAGATCTCACTCATATTCTCATTTCCTTCAGCATGAAATACTTAAGCGCGAGCCAATAAATCACGTATTCAGTGGATTATATCCATAGATCTCCTTATCATCTAATCCATAGTAAACCTGAAAAATCACCATCTAATTCATCTCAACACTTGACTTTATGCGCTCTATATCTCCACCATCGATCTGTCGCACCCTCGATCCAAAATCTATCGCGTCGTCTCGATACTTTATGCGCTCCCAATATCCACCATTGATCAAACCCACATGATTTGATGGCGATCATACCATCTCGCAAAAATTCTTGCATGACCGATATCCGCCTGAGAGCACATGAGAAATGTGGTTTTCCCATGCTACGTGTCGTTCACTTAGGCTAATCGCGTGAAATTCAGAAATACAACTTACAAATCTTAAGGCATGCGAGAAACTACTTACCACCTTTATTCATTTCCACATTTAAATTTAGGCACTCCACATCTCCACCATCGATCTGCCTCGCTTGATCCTATGGCTATCACGTCATACGATCGCCAACTAGCTTGGCTAATCTTTACCATTGATCAACCCCGCTCGATCCAACTGTTATTGTGCAATCTCATGCGAATTCTTGCACGACCGATATCCACCCGAGAGTACGCGAGAAAAGTGGTTTTCTTGTGCTACGTGTCACTCACTTAGGCTAATCATGCAAAATTTAAGAATTCAGTTTACAGCTTTGAGGGTGTATGGGAAACTACTTACTACGTATGAAGATCGCTCCATCTTCCACATGTTTTTTCCTTCCACCACTCATCCTCCATTAATCTTGTTCGTCCATCTATTACTTAATCTCACATGATTGGATCTCCACCATTCATCTTCCGATTAGTCTTTTTTGTTCATCTCTTGACTTAAACCTCCTGTGATAGGATCTCCGCCATTCATCGTTCAATTAGTCTTGTTCGTTCATCTTTTAACTTAAACCTCCCGTGATAGGATCTCCACCATTCATCTTCCATCAGTCTTATTCGTCCATCTATTCACATAATCTTCTGTGATAAGCTCTTCACCACTCATCTCCCATTAATAATGTTCCTAATGTTGGCATTATGGCACAGGTTTGGAGCTATGGCACAGGTGTTGTCCTTGATGGAAACCTTCTTTGGTAACAGATCTCAGTTCAGGCACTCAGAAAGTAGAAAAAGACATATACGCAGGTTCATCTAGACGAAGGCGCGTATACACGCGGGTTATACATTACAAAAGCGCGTATATGTTGGTGATCATTCTTTTGGTCCATGGCAGTTAGATCTTGGAACTTGAACCTATGTTTTGGACCATGGCGTCTCGTCAATTATGTCGATCCCTAGTTTTGGGTTCATGGTATTGAAATGTTATGGTTTTGGACCATGGTATTGGGGAAGGCCTAGGACTATAAAAGAGGAAGGAGATCTTGTGACAAATCACCATCTGAATTATTATTGAAGATCTAATAAAGAGCTAGAGCTGGTATATTGGATGGTGATGCAGATCTGGATCTGAAGGAGGGAGGAACTTTAGCGCAAAAGGAAGGATAAGGTCTATTCATGGGTCATAATCTTAAAGCCTAAATGATAGTATCTCTGTATGATTTTGATCTGCTTGATGTGGCGCTTGTCTGATCTATAAGTCTGATAATCTGGGTTAATTAGTGATTGAATATCTGGAAGAGTGTGTTGTCCTTTATAGATCTGTACGCAGGTTCAGTGAAGCGAAGGCGCGTATATACACCGTTTAGGGGAAGTAAAGGCGCGTATACGCAGGTTGTTCCATACGCAGATGCGTATGCACGCAAGTTGCAGACGATTGAAATTGCGTATATGCTTTAAGTTGTGATCTAGTCGTTTCTGCGTATTGCTGCTATGTTTTGGGTTCTGTTTCTGCTGTGTGGTTTCTGATACAGTGTTCTGGGTACAGCTGTCAGAGAAGTATCTACTTATTTCAGATCTAGTTGGTGAAAAGGAGAATGGTTGATTCTTGATGATTGTTTGATGTTCATGGATCCAGTTTGAAAATTGATGAAAAGTGATCCCTGGAAGAAAGAGAAGGTTGTAGCCTTCTGTAGGCCAGCACCTACGTACTAGTATCTTGGC
>APFE031027612.1:0-17488 GCA_000404065.3 Pinus taeda | reverse complement strand
GATGAGTCACTTCTCATCCAAGTTTCCAAGTAGATGTAGTGTTTCAAAGTTAGATGTGTTAGTAGTCATGAGCAGGTCATAACTGGTTATGAGATGAACCCTTCAGTTTTTTTGCATGCGCAGTCCCAAAACATGGTAGTATTTATTTAATTAGGACAGATGATATTCAATAGTGGGCAATTGGAATGTCATGAATGTCATGTCATGATGATGAATAGATAAAACAATCATGCGACTTAACAATGATCTCTGTTTTAACGGGTTTCACCCGGCAACTTTTAGATAATCAAATATTCCTTTTTCCGCTATGTTATTAATTACCTAGTTTTATTAATTATATGCAAGGTGTTTTCTCCTTCAACAATTTTTTTTCCCATTTAATTGTTGATAATTTTATTTACTCAATAGAATTTTATTAATAAAAACATATTATTGTTATATTGAAATTAAAAGTTATTAAACATATTCTCTTACTTATTTTTCAATATGCAATGATTAGATTTTAATTTTTATTATATTAAATTTATAAATTAATATTTTATATCAATAATTATTATGATTCAGTTCTTTTTTAATATGGTTATTTTATGGATTTTTAATAGTGCATTTTACTTATGTTAACAAGTTGTTAGGATGAGTTTGCATAATATAATAATATAATTTCAATGTTGTATGTTGCAGAAAAATTATCAATACCAAAGTTGCTCCTATGGGGTCGAAGATATTATCTATTTTTATGTTTTGTAAAGTTGTAAGAAAAAAACAATTTTTTTTTTTAGATGGGCCCATCAAAGAATGTAGATGAACACAAACTATCCTTAATAAAATGAGTAGACTCTTTTTTGTTGGAGGGGAATTCAACCCCTCCAAAAGGCTCTTAGGAAGGTTAAATGGTAACCCTCCTTTGAGTTGTGTTCTTTGTGCTCATGGTTTTCATGATTTTTAGTTTTTACTAGCTTCAATATCCACAAACACAAATATATCATTTTATTATAATAATAATTTATAAACATGTTTTAAACATCTTCCCAACATACACACAAATGAAAAAATTCATTTTATTCACCTAAATCATTTAATATTTTTTCAATGTTTTAAACATCTTACCCATATATACATAAAAATGGCAAAACCACTCTTATTCACATAAATCATTTAACAGTTTTACAATGTTTTAAACATCTTCCCAACATGCACACAAACTACAAAATCATTCTTATTCACATAAATTATATAACCATTTTAACCTAAATTTATTTATATTTTTATTTCTATTTTTTTTAGATTTAGATTTTTGTTTTGTTTTTTTTCTAAATATATATATTTCTATTATAAGTATGTCTTTAAAAATTATATTATATTTTTTACATTATATTTAATATTTATATTGATTTTTATAGATTTAATTAAAAAAATTAATATGTATTAGTCTTGTAAATCTAAATGTTTTATTATTTAGTTGTAAATATACTCTATCTAAATTGTAGTTTGGTGTATTGTTTATTTATTTATATCATAATAAATATATTCTAGGCTGTTATACATAATATATATATATATTTGGGTTATAATGTATGCTTTAGATTCTTTACTTTGTATGTATATGAATGTATTATTTTTAGAATTGACATAGCGCTATTATTAGTTGCATTTGGATAGCTAGAATTTATTTGCTAAGCATTTTATTTTTGTGTGTATCAATGAATAGGATATCCACTTCTATATGATGTGTGTGAATGTATTATTGAGAGAGTTTGCATTACTTGTATGTACTTCTTTGGATTATTCTTCTATGTTTTTGAATGTCTCATTTTGCATGCTTTTGAGTATTCTCTCATTGTTTATTTGCATGTATATGCCTCTATTAATTGAGTATGCCTAGAGTGTTAGAGTGGTGGCTTCATTGTTTGTGTGTATATAAATGCATTTTTTTAATAGTTGCTTGTATTATCTTGAGTGTTTTTTCAATATTCCTTCATTATTTGCTTGAGTGTGTATTTTTTTAGTATTCTTGTGTATGGATATCGTTTGCTTGTATATTTATGAATGCATTCTCTATACTTGTGTGTATATTATTTACTTGTATTCTTTATATGTATATAAATCTATTCTTTGTTGCATTTGTATGTGACTTGTTTACTTGTATTCTTTGTATGTGTATGAATATATTCTTTATGTGTATATGAATCTATTCTTTGCTACATTCGTATGTGTCTTGTTTCCTTGTATTCTTCGTATGTGTATGAATATGTCTTTTATGTTGTGTATGAATCTATTCTTTGCTACAATTGTATGTGTTTTCTTTAATTGTATTCTTTCTATGTGTATGGATGTATTCTTTGTGTGTATGAATCTATTCTTTGCTACATTTGTATGGGTCTTGTTTAATTGTATTCTTTGTATGTGTATGGATGTAATCTTTGTGTATGAATCTATTCTTTTCTACACTTGTATGTGTCTTGCATAGTTGTATTCTTTGTATGTGTATATGGATGTATTCTTTCTGTGTGTAAATCTATTCTTTGCTACACCTGTATTCTTTGTGTATGAATCTATTCTTCGATACATTTGTATGCCTCTTTTTTAATTGTATTCTTTGTATGTGTATGGATGTATTCTTTGTGTGTGTCTTGCATAATTGTATTATTTGTATGTGTATAGATGTATTATTTGTGTGTATGAATCTATTCTTTGCTACACTTGTATGTGTCTTGCATAATTGTATTCTTTGTATGTGTATGGATGTATTCTACGTTTGTATGAATCTATTCATTGCTACACGTGTATTCTTTGTGTGTATGAATCTATTCTTTGATACATTTGTATGGGTCTTGTTTAATTGTATTATTTGTATGTGTATGGATGTATTCTTTGAGTGTATGAATCTATTATTTCCTACACTTGTATTCTTTGTGTGTATTCTTTGCTACATTTGTATGGGTCTTGTTTAATTGTATTCTTTGTATGTGTATGATGTATTCTTTGTGTGTATGAATGTGTTCTTTGCTACACTTGTATGTGTCTTGCATAATTGTATTCATAATGCGGGTATGAATCTTTCTTTTTATATTTGTATATATATTATTTACTTATAAATATACTAGTGTAGTTTCTGTGAATGTATTTTTTAAAATATATTTTTATATGATATTAAATATACTATCATTATTTCTATATATAAATATATTGTTTAGAATATTAACTAGTAAATAAATTAGTTTAAATATTTTTCAAATGTATATTATTATTATTATTTTATTTTCTTTTTTTATTTTTTTGCTTTAATTTTTTTAATTTTTTTTCTTTTTGATTTCTTCCATATAAAATTATTTAAAGGTTTGTAATATTTATTTATCATTTTAAAATGAAAAATAATATACATATTACAATAATATTAAAAAGTACATAATATTAACCTTCCAAGTACAACTCAATTAACATTAATTTGTAATAACACATATCAATTAATTATTTCATATTAAAATCAATACAATAAATTAATTTTATTTAAAATTTCACTAATTTTATATAATAAAAAAACCAGAATACTAAAATTTAATAATATGTGGAAAGAATATTAATTCTAAGATTTTTAATGATAATATTTGTTTTAAAAATAATAAAGGAAATAAATACTTTTCAATTTTCATAACTTACTAATTAACTTATAAAATAAATGTAATTTTCAACATCATAATATCTATACTCAATCTCCATCACATGCATAATTTAATGTTAATTCTAAAATTCATAATAAGCATAATAAATGTGATGTGTGAACATGTCACCTTGTGAGTCAATATGTGTAATGTTTGTGGGTATGTGTATGTTTGTGTGCACCCTTTGTTTGTTTGTTGTGTGAATGTATGCATGTGAGTGATTGTGCCTCATTGGAAATGAATTGTGTGGGTCCGCATCAGTGGTTAGTCTCATTCCAATGATGGACCGTTTTTGGGGTCATATAAGCTCTCACCTTCACGTGGTTGACCCTGTTAGTAGAGATTTTACATCTCCAAACCAAGAGGAGCTTTCTATAGAGTGTTTTTTAATTTATTTAAAACATAACATTCACTTCAAAACATTAAAATAAATTTTTTATTTAAATTTTAAAACTTTAATATTCCATCTTACTAATAAAATAATCAATCTATCTATCTATCTATTCTATCTATCTATTATTCTATCTAGCTATCTATCTATCTATCTATCTATCATCTATCTATCTATTCTAAGTTTTTAACAAATATATTAAATTTTGAAAACTAAATAATTTGAACAAAATATAATGGTTAATATTATTCTATTTATTTATAAAATATTTAAAAAATATAAATATCATTCATATTTATTATAAATCTTTATAATATAATTAAAATATTTCTCTATCATATATATATTATATATATATATATATATTATTATATTTATATAATTATTTATTATATTTACTATATATATTTGTTTTTTAAGGTGCTCTCTAACTTAGTTGAAATGCTATAATAAAAAGAAAAAATTAAATAGATTAATATAATGTAAACATTTTAACAAATTCAAAATAAAAATAAAATTAATAAAATAAAAATAAACCTATAAAAATAAAAATGACTTATGGTATTTAAAAAACATGGTATTCATGTGGAACATAGTCTATTTAAAGGGTGAAATTAAACTAGCCTAGATCAAATCTCTTTCCACTCTAAAAAAAGTTTTTCATTTCAAGAGATTAAATCCTTCTTGATGTTTGAATGTGGTAAGATGAAATCTAAATTGCTTATATTAATTTCCTACTTTTTCCATTTTATCATACAATTTATAATTATAAAATAAATAATGAAAAAATATTAAAATATTATTATATTATCAGAACATTTTCAATTATTAAAACATAATCGATAAAAGAAAATAACAATAAAAAATATTAATATATAAATATTTCTTTAACTGAAATTTGAAATATAATTAAACCAACCTTCAAAAAATTAATATCATAAATATTAAAAAAAATCATTTTTCAAAAAACTATTTAAAATAAATAAATAATATATATAATATAATATATTTATTTAAAGTAGATTATTATTAAAACATAACTTTAACCTTAAAAAATGTAAAAAATAGTTGTTTTAGTAACATATCAATAATGTTTTATATCAATATAATAATTTGTAAAATTATAAAAAATATATAAATAAATATATTTTAATAAAATATAAATTTAAAAATGTATATTATGACAATTTTTAAATTAATATACTTTAATTTAATTTGATTAAGGTCCGGCTATAAAATTTTGATATGAGTTATATATTATACTATAATATATTATAATATATATACTATATAACTATATATATATAAGTTATATAATCCCAATTAAAACTCAAATTTCAAAATCTTTTTACAATATTGATATTCCTAATCTCTTAAGTCATGAAAACCAGGATAATGGTGAGATATTTATCTTATTGGTTTTTGAGTATATAAATAAGATTCTAAATAAACCTAAAAAAAATATTTATTTTTTAAATTTTAATAAACTAATTATTGGCTCAAGAAACATTAATCATCATCAAATCATCATCTAAACATTTCTATATCCAATTCAATATTATAATTAAACCAATTTCTTAGAATTATATTGGTTTTTAATTCCATCTCATTATAAAAAAAATTCTTACCAAATCCATTTTAAATCCTAATTTTTTATTATAACAAAACTCTTAATTTTAGATATCTCAAGTTTCTTAATTTTACACATCTCAAGTTTTAAACATAGTTATTTTAAATGTGAAATATTGAATTGTGTTTTATATCATAGTTATTTTAAATATGAAATATTGAATTGTGTTTTATATTTCTAAATCCTGAGTGAGTTTTAAACCATTCACCACAACATACTATTACATGTATTTGCCCAGTTTCTTAAAGCACTATTTCTTAGCTCAAATTTTTATATACTAATCTAGAAAATATATTATATATGTTATGCCATTATTAGGGTTCTTGTTCGGTTAATTTTTAATGAAACACGAATTCATTTTTTCTTGCATATTCTTTCTTTAACTTTACTCATCTTAGTTTATTAGACATAGTACATCTATACCTTT
The DNA here is from genome assembly GCA_000404065.3 of Pinus taeda. Classification (NCBI taxonomy): domain Eukaryota; kingdom Viridiplantae; phylum Streptophyta; class Pinopsida; order Pinales; family Pinaceae; genus Pinus; species Pinus taeda. The sequence continues at coordinate 11,381 of APFE031027612.1, read as the reverse complement.
ATTTTTTATTGTGTTATTAGCTGAAACTTATGTATTGTTGTTTTCTCCATATTGATTTTTTTTTCCTTTTCTCTCTCTCCTTCTCTCCAAAGAAAAACATAAAATGAAGAAATGAGAAAATATTTATTTAAGATAGATCTATATTCATGAATAAAAAAAAGTACACTAGAAATGTAAACTAAACTTTGTAAAAGTGGCATCTCTATTGAAAATTTTGAAATACCCATAAAAGAAATATTGCTTTCCAACTAACTAATTCTAAATTTAGAAAAAAAAAACAATATTTTTTAAATACGATAAGAATGGAGGGTTAGTCCAATAAATACATCATTTTCAGTTTTATTTTTAATTAAAACCATTATCTTAATTTTTAATAAATTATAAAGTTTTCCCTCCAAGTGAAGGTTGGTCAAATAATTATCATTCTTTTTACCCAAAATACCACTTCTTTTTTAATGACAAAGGTTAAAAAAAACAAACTCACACGTTAATGGGAATACCTAAAAAGACATGCCAGCAAGAATATTCATCTAACTTAATATAATATCACATATATTATTATAATTCATCTAACTAATATCACATATATTATTATAGTTCATCTAACTAATATCACATATATTATTATAATTAGAGTTTTTTTATTAAAAAGATTATTATATATTTTAAAATTAGAGTTTTTTTATTAAAAAATATTATTATATGGTTTTGAAGAATGTTTTATTTTATAATAAATTTAATAAAATATTAAAACCATATTTTAATGTAGATTATTATTATTAGTCCCTGCCTGGGACTATTAGCGATCGATATCGCGTTGAATGCATATAAATTTTTGTTTGACCAGAAAATAATATATCTGCAAACCAAATTTTAACCAAAGTTTATTATAAAAAAATAATATAAAATGGATTAAGTTTTTTTTATTGGTCCATAGCTTTTGGGGTCTTATTGCAAGCCTCACGCATCCCAATGCAATTTAGTTTTGGATATCCTAAAGTTTTTATTCATGCATCAATGAAAACTTTGGATATTTCGACTTTTGCTGATAGCACATAAAAGTATACCAATCTACCTTTCAAGAAATCCCACAAATATAAAACTAGTCCAACTTCACATAAATCCTATAAATATTTAAAAAGAAACTAAAGTTACTTCATTATCTACTCCGCGGAACAACATAAATTTATATTAAGTTATTAATTTTATGGTGACTATAGGTTTGGTTTGGAAATATAGACAATCCTAATTTCACACCATGGAGTCATTGAATCCATGCATATCACTTCATTCACAACGTGTTCTCAAGATTTGCATCCACGTAGCGCTTTTAACATTACGTTTGGACATATGGCGTGATTCCATCTCCAGGGTAAGAGTGCTATTTAAGAACTGGATTCGGATGTGGGATGTTTATTTTGTTGGCTTCAGCGTTGTGGGAGGGTTGTGGGAGGGTTTCAGGGTTGAGGTGGTAAGCTTCATAAAGCCAGTTCGCAAGTGATCCCGTCCCGTTTCATTTCTTTTCCCAACCGACAGTAACTCTTATCCAACCATCTAGTCATCCAGCTGAAACTACAAAGTAAAGATATAATGGCTATGTAGGGGTCTAACGATTGGCATTCTAGGACCTCTCTCCACACAAATAGAAGAGCGAATTCGCAGTGTCATAATTAGTTTGTTAGTAAAACTTTTTTTTAAATATTTTGCAGTATTATTAACAGTAGAGTCTCACCCATCTTAATTTCTTTCATTTCCTAATTATTATTCTTTGATTTCCTAAGCGTCTGATTTCCTAGTTATTTTCTAGTGTGTTTATGAATTTTTTTGTTGGGGTGTTTTGCAGAGTGGGCATGGACATGCCCAAGATCGAAGTGCGGTTTGAGCACTTGACTGTGTATGCAGATGTATATGTTGGTAGCAGATCGCTGCCCGAGTATTCCAAACTTTACCGTGAATATGCTGGAGGTATGTTGAATTGAATCCATGAATTTTGATTTTTTTATTGGCACAAATCATGGTGGGGACTTGATGGAGATTTCGTTTTTCAGGCGGTTTTAGGATTTCTGAAGATTTTTCTGGATAGGAGGAGACCCATTTCAATCCTTCATGATGTTAGTGGAATCATAAAACCATGCAGGTGATTATCAATTCATGCAATTAATTTCGTACTTTCTTTTTGAAATCCTCAGATTGCCGAAATTGTTTATTTGTATTTTTTAGAAGGGAAAAAACGTTTGTGAATTTATATTAATAAAAACTAATAAAAACAGATAGTACATCTTACTTAGTTTTTCAATCCGCTTCTATTTAGATTTCTTTTCCTACTTAATCTTATGGATCTTACTTGTTTCCATGTAATTTTCAAAATACAAAAAAAAACTATCTTTTAACTTACTATATGTTTGGAGTGTTCTTTTTTTACATTGCCTTGTAATTATTAGTATTATCCCAAAAAAAATTAAGCTTCCAGCATTTACTATGGTTTTTTTTGTTCATATGCTAAAAAAAATTATCATGTTTTTATTAATATTTTTTGATAGCAAGTCTACTATTCAGTTTTATTTATCATGCTTTTATTAATACTTTTTTGATAGCAAGTCTACTATTTAGTTTTGTTGTTCTTTGTAGATGTGATAAAAATTTATAAGTTAGTATGTACTCACCAACATTTTGATGCTTTTCATCCCATTGATTAATATGGGAAGATTGAGATTATTATAACCTTTCACCTAATTTACTATTCTTTTTCTATTCTTTTTCATCCCTTTCCTCTTGGCCATTTTATGAGAGGATTGAAATTGTTATAACTTTTCCCCTAATTTACTATTTCTTTTGCATCTTTTTCCTCACTATTTTAAAGCAATCAATAATCATAATCTAATAACTTGCATTAATGTTTCTGCCTTGTCCGCTTTCAAAAAAATTTCCAAATTTTATTATTATATACATCCACATCATAGTTACCCAATTCGGCGAAAAAAAATCATAAATTAGACGGTTCGATTAGATTTACAAATCAAAACAGAAATTCCAGCTCGGCTTACTTAAAATGTACTTGATATTAGATTTCGAGCTCCGCTTACGTAAAATGTACTCGATATTAGATTTCACGATACTAGATTCTTCCCAGATTTTTAATCATACTTATACATTTGAACATCCCATTTAAGATGAATAATTGATAATGGTGGATGTAAGTTTATGCGATAAGAAATTTAGAGGAAAAAAAATACTTACAAATCTATGATAATTATGTTCAAAAAATTATGTTTTTTTAAAAGTAAAGTAAAAAGTATATAATTTATTATAGGTAAATTTATCAAATTTAATTTATAATTTCTGGGGTTATCAAATTTAAATTAAAAAGAAAAAATTATAAATTATGAATAAATAGAAAATTTTGTTTTTTAAATTAGATTTTTTTATTGAAATTTAGTAATTGATAATTTGAGTGTATATTTAAAAAAAATACAAATACTTAATATACTATTTCATTATGAATTTAAAATATTTGGTAATGTGAAATTTAGATGGTTTATTGTAATGTGTGCCAATGTGGAATTTAGATAGTTTATTGTAATGTGGAATAGCTTGGAAATTAACTCTATATTAAGTTTTATATCAATACAAAAATTCTTAAAACCTACTATCATATTTACCATTAGAAATGTAAAACTAAGCTAATTAGTCCAATATATAATTTTATATGCAATATTTATAATTAAATAATTTTAAAATATTTTTTATCAAATTTTTAATATTATAAATTATACTTTTCAATAATTTAAAATATTGGGAAAATAATATATTTGAATATATATAAAAGCTATATTACCTAATTTTTTGGTTGAATTTTAAATAATCAAATTTTTTGGTACCAAATAAATTCTAATTCTAATTCAAATTTAATGACTATGATCCGCATCCACCCTACTACTGGTTGCTTCCTAGGCAGTAACAAGGACTCGATCCAAGTTGCATTAACAGATTCAAACCCCTCTTCTTAGTCTCCTTACTCCTATCATGTCTTTGGGACTTACTCCTATCATGTCTTTGGTGTCTCAATTTCTTGTTTACTTGTTTTTATCTTATGGCCTCAAAGGCACATATGTTAGCATATGTATGTTATATTTTGAATTCCTGGGTGGTTTTTTGTCTTTTGCCTCTCTTAGGTAGGGACATTTTTGGATGTGGTTGGGTTTCCTTGGTGACTGGTCACTCTAAAACCTTCAATTCTTTCATATAATTTCTTGTTTTAAAAGCAATATAAATTTTATTCAGCAAAAAAATGTACACTAGCAAAACATCATATGCAATTCTCATCGGAAAAGATAAAAATAAATAAATTTAAAATAATCATTTTTTTGCTTAAAAAAATATAACCAATCTTTAAAATAAAAATCATAATATCTGTTTATAAAATATATTTATACACCAAATCATAATATCGGTTTATAAAATATATTTATGCACCAGTAGTTGCAGGGATGTCTACTCAGTCACTTGCCGAGGGAACGAGCGATGCTTCGTGCTGCCCCTTATATGTGGAATGCTTTGTTTTGCCTCCCTATATGTAAGAGAAGATCCTCGCATGGTAGAATACTCCACAGGTTCGCTTCCATTGACTTTATTCTATGGAGTTGAAATGGAGACATAGGAAGTTGAGTGAGCCAGATACCATGAGAATAATCCACAGGTTCGCTTCATTCAATGCAGTTGAAATGGAGACATGATAAATAATTACTCATTTACCCATTTTAGCGTTTCATCTTGAAGATGATTAGCATTGTTGACAAGAAAAACCCAAAGAAATATTCCAGATTTAACGATTAGTATTGCAAAAAATATCCTCATATTCCAGTTTTTTTTCGAATCTCTGATGGCAAAATTAATGACCACAAAAGATCTTATACAATAACTTTTTCGTTTTTGTAAACGAAGAAATATTACTCTGAAAAATTCATATTAATTTTTTTTTACTGGAAAATAAATGTATAGTAATGATTGAAGGTAGAGGGTGGGAGTTTTGCATCAGTTTTAAACGTGAATATAATTTTAATTTTGTGAATTATTATGATGGCTATGAATCACGTTTAAAAGTGGATAATGAAAATACAATCCCAAATACCCACTCATTAACTGCATCGTTGTGTTAACCACGCTAATGTTTAAACTTATAACGATGGGACGGCCACATCAAATGATGAGCCAAACTTTAAACCAACCAATATGAGTCTTCTCATCTATAAATGAAAGAAATATGGTATGCAGCTAAAGCTTTTCTTTGTGATTACATTATAAGTGGGGCCATTAATGACATCTAGAAGCTCAAGATATCCCAACGTCATGAAACTTCATTACCAAGGCTTGAAAAGGTGGCAAGCCCTTTTTAACCATGAATTATATAAATCACTTCAAGGGATAAGGGAATTTTTATAGGAATGAAGTGTAAATGGGACCCATTTTACACTGTCTAACAAATACATGCCTAATATTGTAATGGTCTTTATTATATATTTCTAATCGCATTCACCATGGAACATATGAAAGAAACATCCATAAGACATAATATAGGATAGAGATTTAGAGGATGACACTTGAGAGGAAGTGTAGTGCTTTAACATAATATATAATTTATTTATTTTTAATTTCAAGTTTAATTTTTAAATATATCAATTTATTTATTTTAATTTTAAGTTTAATTTTTAAATATATCATGATAAATTGTTTAGGTAGTGTTTGTTTGAGATTTGAATTTTAGAATAAGAAAATATAGGTTGATTGATAAGTTATTGAGAATATATTTGCAGATAGTACATGCAGCTTATTTTAAATGGTAAATGCTTAATTTATTGTCATTTTTAATAGTGTTTATATTAATATTTATTTACTTAATTTATTATTAAATATCAGTGTAAAATTAAAAAGATATATATAAAATTATTAATAATAAATAGACAATATTTTATTTATTTTCGAAAAAATGTCAATAAAAAAAAATTAACAATTTTTTTTAATATATTTATGTAAGAAGATCACAAATCTTTTGGCAAGTGAATATAAAATTTCTTTATTGTGTTTCTTTTACCACTCAGATTGTTCAATAGAAAGTGGGGAAGAATTTTTTTTTATTGCTTTCCAAGATTTGCCTCAAAAAAGTCTTCTATTTTGTTTGTTTACTCTTACATAGAGTTGTTTGGAAATGTATTCAAATATGATCTAAGATTTGTTCTCATTAAAGTGTATTAACCATATTATATAAAGTCCATTTAATCAATGTTAACTAAATCAAACCATTAAGTGTAATTTTTAATAAAGCTATTAAATGCAACTCTAAGCTATTTTACATCAAATGTCCTTAATCCACTCTCCAAGGCATAGCACATTTGTCCAAGACAAAATCAACTTTGATTTCTCAAGCCATATGACACAAACATGTGTATATCACATGGGTTTCATTCTTTTGAACCATCAAACTTAGTTGTTTTTTTTCTAACCTATCCGCACTTTGCACATTAGTAGAATGTGCAAGGAGGCAGTAAAATTAGATCTAGTTAAATTCCATTAGATCAGAATGTTACAGTTTCTCTGGCCGAAAATGAGCACATTAATATTACAGAAAAGGACTTTTAGAAAACTGTCTGCAACAGTTAAAAAATTCTCAGAGATCTTTTATATAACTCAATTCACAGTGTCATTCCTCTGCCATGTCTGACATTACTTAAAACGTTTAACAAAAATTTTTACCAGAGAAAACTCTGACAAACCTATACAGCTAATTCTTTTGGAGTCGTCGAATTAATGGAATTTGTTTTCTAGAATAGCAAGTATAAATAAAGGTCATGGACAAATTTAGTAATATCTAATACAAATCTATTAATTATTATCTTATGGATTAGTTTACTCTGAGTTTATTTCAACGAATTCTTGTTAATATTTTTATTCGTTTAAATCATTGTATGATGTTTACTAATCAAATTTTCCAAAAATATCAATATTATACCAAAGCATTTCTAATAGAAAATTCTATGAGAGAAAAAAATTCTTAAAAAGAGGGAAGCCAATATATGTAAAGGAAAAATATATGATGAGCTTCTATACCTGGGTTTTCGCTGGTGGATTGAGTAGGCAGAGCAACACTGGTAGGAGGCAATGATCTAACTGCATGGGCATTTTCATTTTCTTGTCTGAGATCATCAGATCCTTCGTATTCCTCCCCACTTTTCATTGTTCCACCCTCCATATTTCCGGCAGCGAATCGCTCCTCTCAAGGAGTACTGTCTCTAAGAGCAACTAGCAGCGCTGAAGGGCGTGGGCTGTTTGCTGAGCAAGCAGGTTCTGGTTCTCATTTGAATTCCTGCAACACCATTAATATAACACAATGAGTACATGGCAAGATGGTTCAAATATCTTAATGGAACTTTGTAACTTTCACCAACTCAACTCAGAGAGATTCATGGAACTTTGGATAAGATTGTTGTACAGGATAGATAACTGAATAGATAAATGGTCACTCTACCTCGGTTCTCTTGAAATTTCTGGAGTTATCTGCGTCTTGTTCCTTGGAACTGGTTATTGGAAGGGTTATTTACACCGCATGTTCAAAAAAAAAATCTGACTGCCTTAATTTTAGAAATTCTACAAACTTCGAAGATGTCAATCCATTTTGGCCGATGCAATATTGTTTGAGATTAACAGGTAAAAATGGAGGCCATATGCCCGGTAAGTCTGAAAGAATGTGCAATGTAAGATAATATGTACAAAGCGTGACCCCGACAGGGACTATCGCCACGGCAGTGGCTCCCTTGTTATATATATTTACAGTATATATAAATTATACAAACTAAATAAATAAATGTAAAGTTCTAATCACTTCAAATTTATTATTTAAAATAAATATCAGTGTTAAATATAATTAAAATATTTAAAAGTATAAAGCATTAAAAATATGTTTTGATTTAGATATAATTGAAGTGTGAATAAAGTAATATATAGTATAATTTGGTATATTGGATGTAATTATTATATAATTTAAGTGGGTCTAATAATTAAGAGTATGTGTTTCTTCTTAAAAGGGCATAGGTTCAAAACCAGAGGGGTAGAGTATGTATGTTTTCATAGACTTAGCACTCAAATCGTTGCACAAAGGTGGATCCCTTGTCCCACAAACAAGGGGGTCTCATACACCAATTTGGTGTCTTGCTTGGCCGTAACCTTAAAAATGGATGATAATAATAATAATATAAGTGTTGCATGGTAGGTTAGTTTGTGTCAAAAAGTTATAAAGAAAAAACATAATGAATAGTCAAATTTAATATGATTAAATACATGGTTTGTTCTTCTAGTGCAAGAGCATCATGAGGCTACCATTTATCACAATATTACATTGACCACCACCATGTCAAATAACAATGAGCTCACACTTGTTTTTCTTATAGCATTCCACATAAAATGAAATAATTAGGGAAACTTTGATATTATGGCTTGCAACATCCATCTTATCCTTCTATTATGCCAACATTTTATTCTTATCTGTAAATAATTGTTTTACACCAACTATCATATAAATCATAAGTGAAGCAACCATAAAAACAATAAAAATTTACTCTTTGGGACAATCCGATGGCCTTTATTTTATGGCCTTTCTCTACATGAGACGAATTTGCTTGGAACCTAAGGGTTGATGTACCACTACAAGTATAGGTCCAAGTAAGTCCTATAACAACTATCAAATTTCTATTTAGTGGCAATGACACAATGTATAATGGAAATTTAATAACGATGGAGGTGAAAGTGGTGACCAAGTCCAATAAGAGAACCAAAAATTAGACATGTTGTTGCTTTATCATACTATCTAACAATTTCACATTCTTCACATCAACTTATTCTCCAACATTCAATCGTGGAGATGTGCAAAGATCCTTTGCCAAGTATGGATTAGCAATTTAACTGAATGTTTATTGTAGATGTTGGAGATGTTTTCTAGCTTTAAATAATAATTGAGTTGTTGTGGCCATACAACTAAAAAAAGTGAGGCAATTTAGCAAATGTAGCAGTCTCATTGCACACAAATGCTTTAAAAAATAGCTAATTTATTTTTATTATAAAACTATAAAGTTGATAAAAATGAGACAACTCATCAAAAATTGTAGACTCACTAAACAAAAGTTTTTATGTTTTCATTAAAAAATTGTTAATCAACAAAAAAACTCAATAAAGATTTGAGTCTACTCAACAAATATTTGAGTCTTTTTGCTTTAAAAATTAGCTAATCCACTTTTATAAAGTCATAAAGTTAGAAAAGTTAGATGTTTTCATTAAAAAATTATTAATCAACAAAAACTCAACAAAAATTTGAGTCTACTCAACAAATATTAGAGTCTTTTTGCTTTAAAATTAGCTAATCCACTTTTATAAAGTCATCAAGTTAGAAAAGTTAGGAAACTTGACAAAGCCTAAAAAAAAATCTAGAATCTTAATTATACTTCCTCAAAAACATTTCAAATCTACTCTTACATAAAACAAATTTAGTAATATAAAATACAAATATATATTTTTAAGATAATAAATGCAAAAATTTTATAATCAAAATATGTAATATTTAACACTATTAAATATAATAACTACTAATACTGTTTGATTATTAAATGTAATTATACAATTATAATTAGTATTCATCATTTTATTAGAACATAATCACAAATCACCCATAAAATATTAATTTGATTTTAAAAATTATGAAACATCAAAATAATTAATATTTAATCCACTATTAAAATGTAATAATTTACTAAATTAATGTTTATTATTAAATGCAAATATGCAATTATAGTAAGTATCATCATTATTAGACAATGTATAAATATATGTAAAATATAATTTTATTATGTTACTGGAGGTAGGCAGTGATATATAGTTTTCATGCAGAAGTATTAATCTTAACTCTATATAAAAAAAAATTCAAAATTTTTGAAGTTTTATATAGCAAAATTTTAGGTTTTCATGCCTTTCGAGACGGAGAGAGGCTTACGTCCCCCCACCGTCGCCACCACGACTCCAAATCCCTATGCATGGCATCAGCAACGAGGTACCATGTACCATCTTTGCAGTGAGCAAGTCCAGTTGGCAATCCTCCTCGAACTGTAGTGGGTGACAATTGACGACTAAGAGATCATCGCTAGATCGATCCAATCGCTTTCGTTGAAAAGACAGACGATTTTCCGTTGTGGTTGTCTTCGGCTGACTACCAATTTCTTTAGGGCCCTCCCAACATAATGCAGTAACACAATCGTGGCCAAAGACGGGAGCGGAATTACATGACCATAATTCTTCTTCCTGTCATGTCACTGGACTATTTTTTAACCATATCCTCAAAATTTTTATGACAACCTTGCACTCTAGTTTATATGATACAGTTCATTTATATAATTGGCCTCGTTAATTGGACAAACAAATTTGATAAAGTGTTGACAAACTAATAAAATGAAGATATACATATTGTGAATTATTACCTTGGAGTTATATATATAGTATATATATATATATAATTTTTAATGAAATATATTTTGTTATACTTAAAACTACGCAAATTAATATATTGCATTTAGAGAAATTATATATATATATATATTATATATATATATTAAATTATAATATATATATTTATTTATTTATTTATTTTGTATTATTTTAATAAATATTTTGGTATATTATAATTCCAAATAAATTATATTAGATTTAGAGAAATTATTTTGTTCACTGTAAACTTAAGTTTCCAAATATTTCAATCATTGTATGTCATATGAAACACACGAATCAAGAATTCAAAATGCAAAAAAAAATATCACATATAAAATTTTCATAATTATTTATAAACTTTGAAGTTTTTTATTAACCATAATAAAAATTTTAAAGTAGTATACAAAAATTACAAAATTTCAAATAAGCCATCCAACTCAACAAATAACAATAAAATAATCTCAAACCACAATCCAACATAAATTCACTTAAGAATTTCAAATTTATTCTAAACAAAATATATTTTTATTAAACAAAATTATAAAGGTGGCAATTTAAAAAAAAAAAAAAAAAAAAAAAAAAAATTGATAATTACCAACCCCTGACTCTTATTTAAAAATAGGAGTAGTCTACCTGGGCGGAGGAATTGCCCGGTTTCCGTCGCCACCCGGAAAATTGTCCGGCTCCGGCCGCCGGCAATCCCTCCGCCCTCCGCCACGCTCCCCTGGCTCCGCCCCCCTTCTTCCGCTCAGCCCCCACTGCCCCCCGACTCCCTGATTTACTCAATCTATGCTCCGGGATTTACTCAATCACCCTGGCCACCCGCTCTACTGCTCGAATCATTGCCTGATTTCCGATCGCGA
>APFE031027604.1:54073-81122 GCA_000404065.3 Pinus taeda | reverse complement strand
CAGCAATACTGAATCTAAGACACACAATCGTATTGTGCTCTTTGCCTTCCAATCCAACTTCTTCCATTCTTCATTGGTCACTCCCGCTAGTTTAGTACCCAGATCTACCGCGATCCACTGATCTTTATCCACCAACAGATCCTCCATCTTGAGTTTCCAAAACTCAAAGCTCTGACCATTGAACTTCTCAATCTCTATCTTTCCACTGCTCACCATCTTCTTTCACCACTAGAATCGATCTCACAGATCTCCCATTGGACAGGGTCTACCACAAGCCTGAGCGAAACCCCTCAGCAACAGAGGCATCCCCTTGAAGCCAAAATAGCTCTGATACCAAATGTAGGTTTTAACCCTGTACAAAAATTACCCGCATACGAATTCTAAATCACAGAAAAATAAAAATGTGAGAGAATAACACATAAAACATGTATACACAGAGAGTTCCCATTGGATCCCAAAAGTGGGACTACCAGCTTGATTTTTCATTATGTTCCTTTCAATGTTATAATACGTATTTATAGATGCCAAAGCATCAAATACCATGGACTGAAAACCATCGCATCCAATACCATGGAACAAAAAACCATCGCATCCAAAAAACATATGCGAGAATCATGCACAAAACCATAGGTGGGTCTGCCAAACCTAACATAGGCTCCAAAACCAAAATTTTTTGGGGCGCTGCCACGGACCCCATAAAGTGGGGTTATAGGTACTCCTCAAACCCACTGTTAACTATGTGGAAAGAATATAACACAACCCAACAAACATAAGTTGAGTTAACACTAGGTGTGATATGCTCCCTTGTGTGTTAAATGATTGTAAACCTAACTGAGCAAATCTAGGTGTGACACCCTCCTTTGGGGGCTAAACTACTCTAAACCTATGTTGAGGAAAGCTAGGTGATATGTAATATGAAAAGAAAATGTGTGAATAAATAATCAAATAAAATAAATCACTTGGAGGGTGGAACACCAAGAGACTGGAGATTCTTTCCAAATCCCATTGAGGATTGAGATAGAGATGAATCTTTCATGATAAAGTTTCTAGATGTGATTCTACATAAGGTTGGATAGATTGTATATCCATAAGATGTATAGGATATAAACAATCATCACACATAAAGTATTTAAGGGAGATAAAGGAAATGTTTTATGAGGAAAAGCCTTGTGGGAGATAAAGACAGGATTTTCTAGAGAAGACCTAGGAAAAATGGAAAAATCCATAAGAGCTGGATGCACTAATGGAAACTAAATCATTAAAGAGAGTATTAAATACCCAGTGCATTGATCAATTGAGGATAGTTGATCCTTGGAAACGACCTCTACTTGGGGGGAATCAAAGAGGATTCATAGTTGGGTGGTGGTTCTCCTTCCTCCTAGTGATTGTTTTAGATGGATTCTCATGTGTGGAATGTGTTGTATGTGTCTCTCGTACCCTTTATATCCTTATTATTTGTTTCAATTATATAGATGGTGCGCTTATATTGATATGGAAATAACTGTATTTTATGCATATGAGATGTATCGATTTTTAATGTTTTTTCAAGTTAAATTAGTAGAGGAGTATATTATGTTGAACTAGATAGGATAGTCAATATGTATTACTTCTAACCTATTTGCTATCTATAAAATGATTTCTGTATTCATATTACATAAGTTATGTCGGTAGTGTTATCAGTAATTATAGCAATGGTTTCATCCTTACATATACTATTACATCCATATGTAGAGTCAATGGGATAGATCTACTATTTTCTTTTGATAAGTAAGAGACGAGCCTTCTATTAATCAGATCAAATTACATAATGTATAGAGAGCCCCAAACAGTAGGGGTAGAAAAAAACCAGGGATCGAAGCTTACAATATTCTTACAAACAGCTCATAATGGTACCTAATGCATCCACTAGACGAACCAAAAAGGAACAAAGAAAATTCCACTAAACAGAATTGTTGCCATTGAATATATAACCCTGATCCAATGGCCAACAAGCAAAGGGACCCACAAATGGAGCCACAATCGGCTGACAAGCACAACTGATCCCAGCCATTGAAAGCAAAGTCTTGATCCAATGGCTAGCAGGGATATCGCATGGACAAGAAGAACGAAGGTTAACCACATGATAAGAGTGTTTTTCTTTCACCTCTCATTGCCACGTGTTACCGCCTTAGTGGAATCACATGCTTCTTCCACAATACCACATACTAGCCATGTCCAGCGTGATATAGCACATAAGGTTTTGGGGTTTTGTGTCCATGATTTCATGGAAATCCTAGCGCCCATATAAGGAACAACAGTGGACCCCAATGCTCCTTACAAATGGAGCTGACCACAACTCTAAACTGGGTCCAACAAATAGAAACAGGTTTGGAACCCTAAGGGAACAATCACAACCCATCTCAACTGTTGAATACATAATCCCAATCCAACAGCCATTGGGGATATTGCACGGATGAGAAGCGCAGAGGTTACCCATGCAATGAGAGGTTTTCTCTTACCTCTTTATGCCACGTGTTAACCACTGAGTGGAATCGCATATGCCTACCAAAATACCAGATACCGTCTACTTCCCATCCGAAATACCACTTATGGTATTGAGTTCGTGGTTTCACGAAAAAGCCAGAACATTCCTATGGACTTTTCTAAGGCCTGGAGTCGCCAACAGAAACCCACTGAGCCAAATACAGCCAGGCAATCCATTCTGTTTGATTTTCTGACGTGAAACCTTCATCATTCATCCAAAGGATAACATAATTGTGGAGAGAAACCATATCCCAAAAACAAAGATGAATTAGGTGATATCATCCACACTCCTGTCTCCCGAATCCCTTCGATGAGCACTGTTTATCCATAAATCCCAATCTTTGGTTGCCATGATGAAATAGTCCTCTCACAGTTTCCCTTCAGGTAGAAACTACCAAGCCTACTAAGAATCCCTATCCTTATTGACCACCCCTTCGTTGGCCAACCGATCTGCAAGCATATTTTCCTTCCTTCTAACATAAACAAATCCAATCATTTTAAGGGTCTGCAAGTGAGAGTGGATATGGTGAAAAACCTACAGTAGCTTCGAGTGCTTCGACACTTTTTCTGGCAATGTTCCATTGTGAATATTATTGGTTGCTCTAATTACCAAATCTGAATCTTGTTCAATGATAACATTCTGTAAATTTGCCTCCACCGGTATTTCCAAGCACTGATCTAATGCCAGAAGTTTAGCCATGTTATTGTTACCCTTTTCCAAGTGGCCATGGAAGATGTATTTTGTGTGCCCATGAGGATCTCTAATAGCACCCCCAGAGCCAACTTCCCCTAGATTTCCCTTAGAATCTCCATCAATTTTTACTTTGAAGAAGCCCTGAGGAGGGGGCCGCCCTCTACTAGCTCCTACGATAATTGCTCTCACTTCCTTTCTTATTCCTTGAGGATTGATGGATTGAAGAACCAAATTAAGGATAATAATCCCCTCGAGATGCTGAGGGGGATTCATGGTAATTGACCTCAAAAGGCTTTCCACTATTTCTTTATGCTGTTTTAGAATTTGATCGATTATCTGCTAGGGTTTGCTAGCTTTATTTTTGAAGATCCGCTTGTTGTGTTCTTTCCAAACTTTCTAAATGACAAATCCTGGTACTAGCATCTAGACTTTGTTGGTGATCTCATTCTCTGAGAAGTTCTTCCTCTAGTTTTTCAGAGTGTTGGATATGCTGAGACTATCCCTGTCAGTTTGTCGGAAGCTTAAGGCCACCCAGTCCCACACCTTAGCAGAAAAAGAGTAAAGGTTAAGCAGGTGTTCAATCATTTCCTCATGTGAGCCGCATAGGTGACATTTGGAAGGGCCAATGAAGCCTCTCTTTAGGAGGTTTTCCCAAGTTATGATCTTTCTTTAATGCACAAGCCAAATAAATAACTTTATTTTCATCTAGTGAGGAGTTTGCCAAAGTTCCTTCCAGACTTTATCAGTATTTACAAAGTTGAATCTTGTGATTGCTTGTTTTGCCTCTTTCAGGTTAAAGTTACCTTTTTTATTTTCCCCCCATCTTAATTGGTCGTATGAGGAGGAAACCATAATCCATTTGTGCTTTAAGTCCATGGTGAGAGCCTCTCCCATGGTCTTCAAGGGACTCTCATCACTGTAACTTAGTTCCTTCCACTTCCTCCATTTTTCATTGTTCCTTCCTTTGTCCCATATATCTTTTACCAATAATGGGCCTTTGTTCTATGTATCTCTCTTGAGTGCTGCCAGGTTAGTCCTATTGAGGATGGATTCCTATTGCCAGCTGTCCTCCCAGAATTGAGCTCGGTCCCCTGCTCAGATTTCCCAAAAACAATGCTTCTAAACAATGCTTTTGTTCTCCCAAGCAAGGTTCCATATGTGTGAGCCTCTGATTTGTCCTGTCATTCTGATTATATCCTTTTCCTACTAGTGCTTGGCATACTTTTGTTTCCAAATCTTGGCCCAGGGGGCATTCGGCTCCCTGATCCATTGCCACCAAATCTTGGCTCCTGAAGCTTTACTAAGATTTTCCAGATCATGAAGCCCCAAGCTACCATGGCTCTTGGGCTTGGAGATTTTGTCCTAGGCAACTAAAGCCCACATTTTTTTCTCTTGTGCTCTAAACCCCACATAAATTTCCTTTGGATGTTCCTTATCTATTGCTTAATACCTTGAGGAGCAGCGATAGCAACAAACATGAAAATGGGAATGTCTTGCAAGACCGCCTGTGTGAGCACAAGTCACCCTGCTAAGTTTAAATATATGCATGTCCATTTTCTGATTTTGTCCTGAAGTTTATTTAAAATAGGTTCCCAAATTTTCTTGCTGAGAGGTTTATCAGTTAGGGGAATGCCAAGATATTTGGAAGGCAATTGTTCCCTTTGAAAACCTAGAATTCTGGTAATATTTCTCTGTATAGCAATATTAGTGTTAAAGAAAAAAACTTTGGACTTGCTTTGGCTTACCTATGTACCTGTTTCCATAGCAAAGTCATCTAAGATATCTTTGATTACCCTTGCTTCCCTGACTGTGGGCATCCCCTATTGCATAGTGTCATCCACAAATTGTTGATGAGTGTTGGCCTCTCCATCCGGGGTGAGCTTGATTCCCTGAATTCGACCTTCAATCTTTTCCATGTTGATTTCCCTGCCTAGCCCTTCCATCATGAGGACAAAGAGGAAAGGGGAGAGCGCATCACCTTGTCTGAGCCCTCTGGAAGGTGTGAATGTATTTGAAGGAGGTCCATTAAGTAGAATGGAAAAACTAGTTGTGGTGACTAGTGCCCTAACCCGTCTTATCCAATTTTGGTCAAAGCCATATGATTTCAAAGTATCTCTGATATAAGACCAGCTAATATTGTCATAGGCTTTCACAATGTCCAATTGAATAATCATACCTACTTGCTTATTTCTTTTGAGAGAGTGTACCATCTCATGTACTTGGATGATGTTGTTGAGAATTTGTTGTCCTTTCACATAGCCTGTTTGCTCTTTCGAGATGAGGGAAGGTAGCGGGGGATTGAGTCTATTGGCTAACACTTTCGAGATGAGTTTATACACCACATTACATAAGGCTATGGGTCTAAAGCCATCTAGAGTCATAGCATTTTCCTTTTTTGGGATTAAAGCTATGAAGGAAGCATTCAGTTCTTTCAAAAACTTTTTGTATTTTCTTGAGTCTTCCATAACCTCGAGGATTTCCTATTTGACTGTATCGCAGCAGGCTTTGAAGAAATTAACATTGAATCCATCCGAGCCCAGTGCTTTTCCACTTTGAATTTCCTTGGTCACCTCACTGACCTCCTCTTCTGAAACTAGCCTATGGAGATTGTGGTTGTCCTCTCTAGTGACCAACTTAGGGATATATTGAGTGAACTGATTAATGAACCTAGATCTGTTCGCCATTAGCTCCTTTGCAATATTGGAGAACTGTTGTACTAGATTTGATTCCATGTCTTTGATGGAGACAAGCTCGACACCCTCAGAATCCTTAATCTTTGTGATTCTATTATGTGCCCTATGGGCCATGGTGGATTTGTGGAAGAACTTACTATTTGTTTCCCCCTCTTTGATCCATTAAATCCTGGATTTCTATCTCCAGAAAGTTTCCTCTTCCAAGCATCGATCTTCCCAGTCTTCCTACAAAGGATTAGTTAGATTTTGCCTCTCTTCATTGAATCCCTCTGAGATATTGATTCGATTGATTTCCTACAGTTTCTACTTAGTCTCAACTCTAGCCTTGAGGATATCAGCAAATTCCTTTTTGTTCCACATTTTAATTTTGGATTTAATATATTTTAGTCTCTGCTGGAGCATGTACATTTTAGTACCCTGAATGTTCAAAACCTCTTTCCACCATTTGTTAATGTTACTAGTGAATTTGGGGTGTGAGAGCCAAGCATTCTCGAATCTGAAAGCCATGTTCATTGGAGTGCCCAAAAAGGTAGCTTCTAGCTGAACTAGCCAATGATCTGAACCCCCAAAGGGAAAAATGGACGTTGTTATGGCTACTCTTGTGAGGAGGAGATCCTCAGAGGCGATAAATCTATCAAGTTTTGAAGCCACTTGAGAAGCCCCTCCCCTTTTGTTGTTCCACTTGAAGGTTCTATTTATTGTCTCAGTGTCCACTAATCCCATGTTCATGATGAATTCTTGGAAGGCTTCCAGATCTCTCCCTAGTTGTCTAGTGCCTCCTTTTTTGTCTGAAAGAGATCTTATCATATTGAAATTACCTGTAGCTATCCAAAACATATTGAGATATCGTGCTTTTAAATTT
Organism: Pinus taeda; assembly: GCA_000404065.3. Taxonomy (NCBI): domain Eukaryota; kingdom Viridiplantae; phylum Streptophyta; class Pinopsida; order Pinales; family Pinaceae; genus Pinus; species Pinus taeda. The sequence continues at coordinate 74,350 of APFE031027604.1, read as the reverse complement.
TCCAAGAAGGTAAGAAGCTTGAGTTTATCTACTTGCTTCCAAGGTCCATAAACATGTGTTATCATGCATGTTTCCTTATCCCATAAAGGACTACACACCAAAGATAGATAGTTCCTGGATGCTTCAGCATCCAGGATTCCAAATTTTTTTGGATCCCATAGCGTGAGAATCCCACCTGCCAAGTTATTTTCCTCGACCTCTAAATACTCATACCTGATTAACCATTTATTATGAATTTCTCTTATTTTCTCCATTAAACACTTGGTTTCCTGAATAAAGACCATGTCTGGTTTTTCTTCTTTTATTCTGTTACTTAGATTTCCTTGTTTCTTCCTACTGCCTATACCTCTAATATTCCACATTGTGAACATCATTAAGAAAGATTAGTAAAGGAATAGCTGGTAAGATATTTCATCTTACCTGAGTTAATTAGTAGTTTTCGACATTCATTTAGCAGTTCATTGTATCTTTTCCTTCCTGAGTTCTTTGGAGAATGGGTCTAAGAGTTCTCCATCATTTTAACCCCACTTTGCTCCTGGCTTTTGTGGTTTCTTTTGATACTAGTTCCCTTAGTTTGAGCCCTCCATAGAAAGAGTTGTTGAACTCGATCATAGTCTTCTTTCAGCAGGGAGTACACTCCTTTGTCCTTTCCTTGTTCCAAAAATAGTTCTAGGTTTAGATTTTCCCTATCTAGAATCTCCTGTAATTCATGGTCTTCCATTCTTGCCTCACTTGGAGTCATCTCACGGTCCTTGCTAATCTCTATGCAACTTTGTAGATCCTCCTTCTGCTAGTTGTTTACTAGGATATCCTCCATTTCAGCTTCCATATTCTGCCCCTTAACTACGTTCTCCCTATCTTGGACCATTTACATGCTCTCCTCTACTTCGTCTAAGATTTTGAAGCTATTGTGTCTTGTCTATCTATCTTCACTATTCTTCTTGTGTGACTGTTTGCTCCCTTTCCCTTTGCCCCCTACGTTCATGAAACTTTCGTGATCTCTATCCAAAGAGATTTTTCCATTGCCTTTGATATTGTTTGTTGGGCAATCTCTGAATAGATGGTAGTGTTCATGACATTTGTGACATTTGAATGGTACGTGCTCATAGTCCACCGTTTGTGCCCATTCTTCATCATATACCTCTAAAATTATTACTTCCGGAATGGCTCTAGATAGATCCATTTCCACACATATTCTGGCAAAGGAGGTATATTTACCTTTTAGAGTTGCTTCTAATATCTTCAGAAAATGCCCCAGCTTATTACCTATGGTTTTCAAAGGTTCTGGTTGCCAGTAATCCAGAGGTAATGAGTATAATCTGATCCAAACTGGTACGACTGTAAATGTTTCACATTCCAGAACAAAGTTCATCATCCATGGCTACATGTATAGTCCTGCCGCGTCATAGAAGTAAGGCCCCCATTCAAACACTCTGTCTTCATCCTCTGGGCTCATGAACACCACTGTGAAGAAGCCCTTCGAACCCAGATGTAAATGTATTTCTCCCTTTGGCTTCCAATGGCTCCTAATCCAGATGTGTAATGCCCTCTGCATTGGCCATAACCCCATGAACTTGCAAATGATCGCATGTTCTTTCATATGGTCCCTATTCGCTTAAATCACTGTATCACTCAGTATGACCCTAGGAATGATGCTCGATTTACGTTTGTAGACACCTGTAGTTTTCATAGGCGATGTTTTCCTGCTTCAACCTCCCTTCTCCCTTTCTTTACTTGTTTCCTATTGATTCCTTTCATGATTCTGGAAGTCATTTTTTCCAACTATCTTCTTGTCTCTTGCTTCTCAAATGTTTTCCAATGGTTTTTTAAAATGCTTTCCTCGTGCTTCCTTGACTCCCTCTGTGACTGCTTGACTATAGGAGGGAGCGACGCTCCCCCTTGCACATCACGTCATGGAACCCTAATGCAAAACCCTAGCACCTACTACCAACCTTTCTCAAGTTGCAAACCACAAGTTCTCCCCCCCGTCTGAATCAATGGGATAGGTCTACTTATGCTAACTTGTTTATGGTATTTTCATAGCTATTGAATCTAAACCTAGTCACCATTTTAATTTGATATAGCATGCTCTAAGGTTAGGTGATTTTGGTGCATGGTTAAATTAACTATATCAGATCTAATTTATTACATGCTGGTGGTGGAAACTACTTAACAAATGATGTGGGTTATCACGTGCTAGGTCTATTTTCCTTCTGCCAATTTATATCATTATGATTAAAGAGAATTGTTGAGTAAAGTAATGATAATGATTTCATTGAGACTATGGGGCGTGCAGACCAGTTTAGCAACATCATGTTGGTCGTAAGGAATCGAAGAATATGTCACTAAATGATCATGAAACTTTAAATGAACATATCACCTATGTTAAGCGACAAATCCTTACCAAAAACGAAGTAGAAAATTTAAATTTTAGAGCCTAGGGGAAGGTTTCCCTAGTAGGTTGAGGAGGTTCGTTACAAATGGTATCGAAGCATCAAGTCCAAACCTTGTGGCCTATGGGACAATACGCCTCCATAGGGTATGGACAAGTTTAAGCCTTAATTTGGCCTCAATACCACAAATTCTGCTAAAGGGCTTGATTATAAAGAATGAAAATTAAACTTTAAAGCATGTTCATAATAATGGTCCACTTTGGGTTTATGATATGGTGATATTATTTTAAAGTAAACCCTTAAAAAAAAACACTAATTGAACACTAACCAAACATACATGGATCGTATGGTGTCAAGGTGTTGGTTAAAAAAATTAGGTAGTTCGACCTATGTCACAATGTTGAATTGCTTCTATACGAAACTGGTGAGGTTACATTAAAAATGGGAAAATGAAGCTACGTCGGGTTTGTTTCCTAAGGCTTTGTTGAATAATGATTAGAAACATGTGACTTTTTAATTATACAAAATTGGTTTGAACCATCAGTTTTTCCACATAGTAAAAATTTACAAGGTCTGTTTACTAGTGCATTCATATAAATATGATCATGCTTTTAAAATTTTAAGGCCCAATCTCTTGCATTGGATGAAGGTTGGTATTTTATGAAGGAATTGAATTTAGTTAAATTACCAAATAACAACCAGCCCCAAACTCCACATCTGAGATCGACCAAGTTCAATTACATAGCGTTGACAAAGAAATGAGATCAATTAATTAGAGACAACACGTGTATTTAGAGAGCGCTCACACTTAAATGCCAAGGGACGAAGAGAATTTATTTACTATGCGTAAAGTCTGAGAGACACTTACATCCATCTGGCGTGTAAAGGATTGGATCTGTCCTGATTACTTCCTCCCAACTCAGGATAATCAATTGCAATAGGTTGGTGTTATAGGTATTCCAGTATGAATAATCAAGAGAATGGGAAGAAATTATCAATGCTGATAAAGAAGGGTAAATCAAAGTTCGATTGTTTTTGGCTCCACTGCACTCCAGGTAGTTGCAGGAGGATAGTAGTACCATGAACATAGAAAGGACAAAAGAAAAATTGAGAAGTGGATGATCTTATCTAGAGCATTATCACCTTGAGGTTGAATACAGATTACCATCCACTGGTCGATAAAGAGGTACGCCTATAAGGGAAATAGGTAAACCACAACACTAAACTGCAACTACTGTTGTTTCCTCTACGCCATAGGCGATTATGGATAAAATGTACCATCAACGTGTCGATAAGGACGTATTTGGATTGAATTTTTTCGACAAAAGTGTTTGATGCAGGATCTCTAAAAGGTCGTAACATTGTTTTCCGGATAAGACTGTTGTTGCTTACTACTTTTTAACCTGTTTCACCACGGTTTTGGAGGGATAAAGGAAGTCGTAGCATGGAATGATCTTGTTTAATCATGAAGTTCTAGGTGGCGGCATGAACGTCCCAGATCTTGACCACTACATATGTGCAATGGTTGTTTCTGAAAATTATACACCCATAAAAAGTTCAGTATCTTAGGATGCCTTGCATCATCACTCAGGGAAAACCAATAGAGCCTTACCAAATTAGGAAGGGGAGAAAAGCACGTGGGATTTTTGTTCGTCTTTTGCATTGTTTTTACCGCAGATAGAGCTAGGATAAGCATATTCCAATATTGGTTTCTTTAAAAGAATCATTATACTGTAAAAGCACCAGATTGTTAATGGTTGTTTCTTTCAATTTACAAAATCAAAACCATTGGGGATGCAAAATCCTTCACTTCCATAAATGAAATTCAGAGGAAATCGAATCAGCTCCAACTGTCGATCAGTGTTGTTAAATAACACAGATATGTTTCATAGAACCGTACAGGCTGGAGCAGAGGGTAGTTGTGATAATTACGTGCAAGGTGCAACCAGATTCATTGCCGTCTTAGGGATATTAAAAACCAATATATATATATATATATATATATATATACACATTTTTTTTTCTTTTTAAGACCTTACCCTCTTTTGGGTATTGAATATATCGATGCTAATGAAATTTCTTATTGGGGTGAGTTTAAAACTTGGGGTATAAATTGATTTCCAATGCTATGACCTAAGGATTTGGGGATATGCATCCTCGATCTTTAAATGGGGATGCACATAATGGAAATGAGAAGAAGGGTTTGATGAAGCGCATTCAAAACTCCAGAAAGTTGAAGACACATTAAATTTTGCTCTGGCAGTCGTCTCTATCATTCCCCTGAAAGCGGCGGGATTCACGAGCCACAGCGAGTAAGCCCTTCATCGCATTGTTGATGTGTTAGTATTTACTTTATGGACAAAGTTCATTAATATAAATGGGACTCATTTATAATATAATGTATGGTGTTTTATGGTGTTGGATTGTATGGGCTTCAGATTTGGTCTTAGTTCTTAGGGCCTAGTGTAAAAAAAAGAAAAAATACTTTAAATCATTCAACGAAAATATTTTTTTATTTTTTATTTCTTTTATTTAGTCAGAATTCAAACCGAGTAAAATCTTCGAAAATTAGCAAAGCTTATATGTGCATATTTCAATATCACCGTAGGTGAAGTCTATTAAAAGAGAGGAAAAATTGTTAAACTAACTTGAAATAAAAATTAAAGAAATTGACATTAAAATCTACCAATGCAAGCACTATAAAAGGCTACTAAGAGTCGTCATGATGACTCTGGGCTCTCTCGGGGTTGTTTTAATGTCGAATTTGAACTAGACTATTACATAACTATGAAATTTTGCTAAACTCTACAGTGGTCATCTCTCATGAATATAGATTTTGACTCAGCTAGTTGGTGACGTAATGGATACCGCTTTAGTGTTCTTTATCATCTGCATGCTCGATTTTTTTTTTATGTTTGATGCAACTGAAACTACTATGTGAAAGTAATGTGGAAAGTGTACTTTATTCGTTGACTACTTCATTTCTCTCCTTCTCTATTATACAATTTATCTTAGGATTATTCGTGTTAATGATTTTTGGTTGCATACATAATACCATGGCCTTCACCTATAAGTGGTCACTATAGATCCTTCCTTTAAGGGCGTTTTATCTTAATTCTACTATCCCTCGAATATACTTGATACGTTTATCTAAATTAATCAGTGTTTGTAGATTTGTTGTTGCGTGTTAGAGCAAACAGGCGCATTGAAAATAAAAGACAAACACAACAATAAAATCATACACAAAAGACAGTCATTTAACATGGTTCACCCAACCAATTTGGGCTACGTCCACCAAACAGAGGCATTGGGAATCTTATTATTAACCAGGAGATTACAAAACAATTATTTCCTCACACTCAGTGACTCTCATCCAATATCTGTACGGGCATATATTTTATAGCCAAGAGAATCTAACTGACTCATAAATCCATTCATAACAAATATAGGATACATTAACTCTTTCCCAACTAAATGGAGCTAATATAGCAACAAATCCTACTGTTGTCACACACTTGAGATTTTTGGCTAATTTATGAAAACCGAAAATCTCAACAATCTCCACCTTGACAACAATTAGCGTCATACCCTGTTTCTTTATTATTTTTATGTTTTCTGCAAGCCAAGAGAAGCCAAACACCAACGTAGCTTCTCTAACAAAACTGGTTTTGTGAACATGTCTTTACAATTCTCCTTTGTATGCACATTTTCAAGAGAGACTCCCCTTTCAGTGATAACCTGTCTTACAAAATGGTACTTGATCGGTATATGCTTTGATTTACTATGATAGGCCGGATTCTTAGCCAAATGTATTGCACTTTGACTGTCACAAAATAACTTGATGTTGTCCTGCAACCTACCAAATTCACCAAGAAAATGTTTCAACCAAATCGCTTATTTGCCAGCATGAGAAGCAACAATGTATTCTGCTTCAGTAGCGGATAAAGCAACAATGTTTTGTAGTTTTGACATCCAGCTAATAGCTCCACCTGCAAGAGTAAAGACATACCCTGAAGTTGACCTTCTCTTATCCAAAACACATGCAAAATCGGAATCAACATACCCGCAAACAAATTCACTACTCTTATTATATGTAATACAATAATCACTTGTGCCTCTCAAATACCGAAGCACCCATTTCACTGCTGACTAGTGTTCTTTATCTGGATTTGCCATATACCTGCTAACAACCCCAACTGCATGTGAAATATCTGGGTGCGTACACACCATCGCATACATTAAACACCCTACTACATTGGCATATGTAATTTGAGACATATAATCCTTTTCTTCATCTGTATTAGGACATAAACTCGAAGAAAGCTTGAAATGGGAAGCGAAAAGGACTGACACAGGCTTCACATTGTTCATACCAAATCTCAAAAGTATTTTCTCAATATACTTCTGTTGTGATAGCCATAGCTTACCATTGCTCCTGTCAATGAAAATCTCCATGCCCAAAATCTGTCTTGCTGCTCCTAGATCTTTCATATCAAATGTCCTTGCCATCTGAGCCTTCAACCTGTTGATTTCTTCTATGCTTTTGCTTGCTAAAAGCATATCGTCAACATACAATACTAAGATAATGAATATGCCATTATTTAACTGCTTAAAATAAACACAATGATCATATTCACTTCTAACATATTTCTAACTCAACATGAAAGAATCAAACTTTTTATATCACTGTCGAGGCGACTGCTTGAGGCCATATAACGACTTCTTGAGCCTGTAGACAAATTTCTTATTATGATGCTGAACAAACCCTTCTAGTTGTTCCATATAAATTTCCTCATCTAAGTCTCCATGTAGAAATGCAGTCTTAACATCTAATTGCTGCAACTCTAAATCAAGCAAAGCCACTAATGCTAACATAATTCTAATTGAAACTATTTTAACAACTGGTGAAGAAATCTCATGAAAGTCAATGCCGGATTTCTGAGAGAACCCTTTTGCGACCAGCCTCGCTTTGTATCTATCCTTCGTATCATTCACACCCCATTTCAGCTTGAAAACCCATTTACACCCCACAGTTTTCTTGTTTTTCGGAAGCTCAACTAGATCCCATGTGCCATTCTTACCTAAGGCCATCATTTCGTCCTTCATGGCTGCTTTCCAGATAGCACAGAGGTTCATCCTCATTAGCAGTAAATCCAACTGAAGTAACATAATCATCATACCTTCTTGGTGGCTGTTTGATTCTAGTCGACCTCCTTAAGGATGTTTCTCGCGCTTCCTCGATTGGCTGACTACCATCTGTAGGAACTGCTTGATGATCAGTATCTGAGACCTGTTCATGATCTATACCTGAACCCTGTTCATGTTCTGATTCTGAAACCTATTTATGACTAGTATATGAACTGTGGTCATCATGACTATCATTAGAAATGCTATCAAACTGAATGTGCTGAAAGTCAGATACATCATCCTGTTTCAATCTACTATCTTCATCTAAATATACAAGAGAAGATTCATTAAACTTTACATCTCTGTTGATGATGATTTTGCCGGTAGTAGGATCCCACATTCTATATCCCTTTGTTCCATCACCATACCCAACAAAGATATACCTTTTAGACTTTGGATCTAATTTAGTTCGTTGATGTTTAGGCATTAGAGCATATGCATCACAACCAAACACTCTGAGTTTAGAATAGTCATAAGGGTGACCTTTCCATACCTATTCAGGAATCTTGCATCCTATTGCCATTGACGGTGATCAATTTATCACATAACAAGCTGTAGCCACAGTTTCTGTCCACAACTCCTTCTGCAAACCGGTGTTACTTAGCATACACCTTGCTCTCTCTAAAAGAGTCCTATTCATGCATTCAGCAACTCCATTCTGCTGAGGAGTATACAATGTGGTCTTATGTGTCTCGATCCCTGCATCCTTGCAATAACTGTCAAACTCCTTAGAAGTAAACTCACCAGCATTGTCAGTTCTTAAACATTTTATTGTTCTACCAGTGTTGTTTTCTACCAATGCTCTAAACTGCTTGAAAACTGAAAAAACATCAGACTTCCTTTTCAACATGTAGACCCACACTTTCCTAGAAAAGTCATCAACAAACGATACAAAATATGACGAGCCACCATATGAAGTTGTTGGGGCTGGACCCCAAACATCTGAATGGATTTAGTCAAGTATTCCTTTACTAGTATGTTTGCTTGTTTTAAACTTTTATTTAGTTTGTTTTCCAAACAGACAATGCTTACAGAAATCTAACTTTCCAGACTTTAGATTTGGAAGTAACTTACGATCAGCCAAAATTTTTAATCCTCTTTCACTCATATGCCCCAATCTTTGATGCCATAAGTGAATGGAACTACTGTCATATTCAGATATCGCAGACACATGATCTGACCATGTACTTCCTTCTAACTGAAATAGATTTCCTACCTTCTTAGCTTTCATAACTAGTAAAATACCTTTGTAAATTTTCATTACTCCACCTTGAATTACAGTTTCATATCCATTTGAATCAAGTGCTCCTAATGAAATCAAATTTTTTCTTAAATCTGGTACATGTCTCACATTAGTTAACATTTTAGCTGTCCCATCAAACATTTGGAGTTGTATACTCCCAATCCCCACAATATTACATGTTACATCATTACCCATGTACACAACTCCATCATTAATTGCTTTATATGTCTTAAACCATTCTTTATGAATACACATGTGGTTTGACACACCAGAATCTAAAAACCAATGTTGATCATGATTTGACACATTAACTGATAATAATTCATCACTCATACTTGAACCAGATGCCAAACCTGTATCTATCGTGTTTGCCTCCTTCTTCTCTATCAAAGAATTTGCTTTAGAAGTTTGTTGCTGTCGCTTCCAACATTCCTTCTTCAAATGACCCGATTTGCCACAAAACCAACACTTTACCTTACTCTTCTTCCCTTTCGACTTTGAATGTGAGTCACTCAGCCTACTGGAGCATCTTTCTTTCGAACGACCTCTAACCGTCATAGCTTCTGATGTAGAGTTTTCTGAATGCAACCTTCTCCTTGTTTCTTCTGATAATAAAGATGCAACTACATCAACAAACTCAATAGTTTCTGATGAACTAAGACTTATAGAAGTAACAAAATGATCCCATGACTCAGGCAACGAGCACAATAAAGTAATAACTTTATCATCCGATTGAATTTTTACTTCTATACTTTGTAATTGCACCAGAAGAGTATTAAAAGCATTCAATCGATGTACCTTCCTTCATTCACAAACTGTACAACTGTCGCTTCAGGAGAATCCTATTGGTTAAGGATTTGGTCATGTACAGTTTCTCTAGTTTCATCCACAAACTAGTAACTGTTGTCTCCAACACGATATTAAACAAGACATGATCCGCCAAACACAGTCGAATAACACTTATTGCTCTTTCATCCATCTCGGCCCACGAATTATCTGTGATGTTGTAAGGCTGTTTAGATTTGCCCATCAATGCCTTTGCCATGCCTTGTTGGACAAGCAGATTGTACATCTTTACCTTCTAGATATTGAAATTATTTTTGCCATTAAATTCTCGATTTCAAACCAGGCACTCTGAGTTTTCGCCATCTTGTATCAACCAAAAAACAATCTCCAATTCCAACTAGTTAATCAATTAAATAAAGATTTAATACACAATGCCTTCGCCTTCTATCAAAAAACGTTTTGTTGTACCAAACTGCAAATATAAAATAAAAAACCTAAAAACAATTGTAGTTTTACCAATGCAGTTGGCGCATTGGCGCTCTTCTACCAGCAAACAATCCGCGCCGAACAGAAAAACGCATAGAGTGCCGAAATTGGCACGTCTATCCCCTTCAGATCCTTGCTAATTAGGATTTGGGTGCACTGGCGCACTTAACAAGGTTGTATCCGCACTAATCTGATTATTGGCGCGCCTGTTTTACCATATACTGTGCCAATCACAAAAAATATTCAACCGCCACTCATTAGTTCTCCGAGTTCTGGGTTCAGGCATAATAGGCACCAAAAATCTATACGCACCCTCAATCAATACGCACATGTACAATCAATTAACACGCACCCGCAGCCATCTTATGTCATGTGGAGTTCCACGTGGTGTTTCAACGGTTTTGAGAACTGATGTGTTTGCTATTCTCTTATTTATTTTTGGGAGAACAGTTCATAGACAGCCACGCTAACATCATTTGCGCTGGTGATTGGTGATATACAAACACTCCAACAGTGTTAAACTACCGCCACATTACACGCTGGAAATTGATATGTAAACTAGTCAACACACCTCCAGCCTCCAACAAACGTGAGCCTGCCACACCTCTGCTGCGCCACTCCTCCAACTCGCTCTGATACCACTTGTTAGAGAAAACAGGCACACCAAAAATAAAAGACAAACACAGTAATAAAACCATACACAAAAGATAGTCATTTAACATGGTTCACCCAACCAATCTAGGCTACGTCCACCAAACAGAGGCATCAAGAATCTTATTATTAATCAGGAGATTACAAAACAATTGTTTCCTCACACTCACTAACTTTCATCCAATATCTGTACGGGCATATATTTTATAGCCAAGAGAATCTAACTGACTCATAAATCCACTCATAACAAATATAGGATACATTAACTCTTTCCCAACTAAATGGAGCTAATATAGCAACAAATCCTATTGTTGTCACACACTTGAGATTTTTGCCTAATTTATGAAAACCGAAAATCTCAACATTGCATACTGTTGGGTATTTCAAAGTATGAGTAAAGGGTCGATATATTTGTTTAGTTGTAAAAACTATAGATTCAACTGTTAATATCCAACAAAAAAAATTACGAAAAAGGAAATTATACTTCATACTAATTTCCTCGAATGGATATTTTAATTGTATGTGTCATATACCACATGCTGCTACTTCTAAAGTACATAATGATGCATGATGTCACCTCAGAAAGCCTCTCTACACTTTGGTTAAGTTCTTGCTAACCTCTAGGGAAAATCCCTATGCAATTTGGAAATGAGGTGTGAATTTTGGAAACCAAAGAATTCTTCCAAACTACAAGAAGTACTCATTGTTATATAAAATTTCATAGCTATAATCTACATTAAAATAATTCAAGCAACAAGCACCAATGCAGATTTACTCGTAAAGATATAAATTCTGTCCTTAGAACTATATGAATATTATTAAATCATCCGTGTTGTTGTTGTAAATAATGCTGGAACAATATTTAGTATAGCCATTCATGGTTACTAATAGAGTGTGTTGACTATGGTGCTAAATTGAAAAGTTTATGTATATATACATTGAAAAAAACATAAAAGGGGCACATATTTGAGAACATTTATTGAAATAAATAAGAGAAATGGAGCAATATATATTGCGGAGAGTGTGTATTGAAACAATAATGAGCCTATATGTGCATTGAAGAGCCAATATCTATATGTGTGTGTTAAAGACTGTTGGATGAAAGAATGGAAAACTTGGGAGAGTGTTGATATTTTTTTCCTTAATACCAATTAGTGCCTTCATTCTCTAATGGAGCAAGAATGGCAATTAGGGTTTTATGCTCATATTCATATTTAGTACAAGGTTTATTTAATTTCATTAATATAGTAATATGGATTCTTATCTTAGTCATTGAGAGTTTGATGAATATGCAAATTCGTTGTTTTACTATTCTCCTATACAATTAATGCAAGCCTCTTTGAGACGTTGCAGCACTAAAATTATGAAAAAGGAGTTTCATGTGGTAGTAACAAATGTTGTATATAACCCGAATTTAACTATAACCTACTCATGTTATATGAACTTATAAGAGCATTGATTTCATCAAACGATATTCAAATACCACAAATCACATCTTAATGTAGTAACAGTTGTGCCAAATATGGAGAAATTCATATAAGGAAATCAATTTATTTTAATCTATAATTATTCATTCACGAAAAGAATGAAAAGTTGAATGAAATGTATGTAGGAGAATTAATGGACTTAATAAAATTGTTTATAAAAAATAATGCATGCAATAGAGCATATTGGCAAGAGTGGCTTACATTTAAGACATGGACATTGCTTGGTCTCATTTACAATAAATTTTCCACCATAGGTAAGGAGTGAAATATTATTAGCATGTATAAATTATTAGGTGCTTATGATAAGTAACAACAAGATGCAAACTATGAAAAATTTTCATATTTTAAACAAAAGATTAATCACACCTTGAAAGGGTTATAGTCAGATTGGAGGATTAATTAAGAAGGTATTAATTCCTATTGCTATATGGAAATCCCTATAACTAAATCATTAAGGCCTACCTATGAGCACACAAAACTATATGCCATAATAAACAAGTGGCTGAAAAGGAAGATGATATATTATGAAGATCAATACCATAGTATATGATACCTATGGTGAGAGAGGTGTGATGGTGGTATGATAATCATCCACTCTTGAATGCCTCATAGCCTAAGAATCTCTAAATGTAGTGCAATCAACAATGTATAACGGTTAATAATTGTTGTCTTGTCAAAGTTTATGCACAATTTGTATTTTGCTACTGTGTTTTTATCATAACATTTTAATATAAAGATGGTTATCGAAGAGGGCTTTCCCTTGTTATGTACTAACCATAATCCTCTATAATATATGGTCGATTGGTACAATATGGTTAGTAGGTGGTTTTTGAATGTGTTTAAAATATGTGGTTAATTGTTGTCCAAAGGACTAATTGAAGGCATGATATTACGTATTACATGTTGGTTATCTTGAGAATGTTGAATGAGAAATCTTGTGAGTAATTTAATTGTTGTTTGTCAACACTGATGTAATTGACATATATCATCATGATATTGAAATTTTAGATGGCCATAACTTGCTCTAATGGAGGAAGTCCTTAGTTGTATCATTTTTTTGTGGTTGTATGATACATATGCGCATGTATTCTCATTGGTTGTTGGTTGATGGGTCCACAACATAAACATGTTGTGGAAAGAATCATGGTAAAATCTACGAATAATAGTCAGGCATATGAATCTTCCATGTAAGAACATTGGTGTACAGTATTATAGCCTTATATCAATATTGTAGTTATCATTTGGTTGATGATAGATGTTAAGCATCCATGGCATGAAAGAGTCTTCAGTTTAATGGATTGTGGGAATTATTTTGCAACTCATGATAAATTCCAATATTGGCCTTGGTTCTTTAGACAACTTATATAGAAATCATTGTACAACAACCCTAAAGATGGTTACTACCCCAATGCCTATAAAGGGGGAGCATGTCTGCAGGAGGAAACAACAAGATTGACATAATGATCATGTTGGTAAAGTATAGTTTGGAGTTGTTAAGTTATTGATGTATAAAAAGGGCAATAGTAAATCACCCTAAATGAATTACTAAAGGATGAAGTATTGATCTAAGGATTATTAAAATATGAGATAATAGTATACTTAGGATGAAAATATGCATGAATCCATACTATAGTACTCATATTGTGTTACAACCATATGAAATTTTGAAATGGTTATACTTGACGTAAAACTTCTTTGATTACCAAGAGGCACCATGCTTATAAAAATATTCCTTGTAAACTTAGTACAATTGTTTTATTTAATGGAATGGTTGACATAATACTAACATGGTGAGTAAAGTTTATGTGATTTAGGTGATACCATAAGGATGGTATGATGGGTTGTACCACAAATGGTACCGTATGCACTGTTGTATTACATGTGTCACATGATTAAAAAATTATATGTGTATTGGTGTGTATAATATACCTTGTGTGCAAGCATGCATAAAGACATTGAGTAGATGTCTATCCAACCAGCTAATTTGGAGGCTATAGAAAAGAAGGAAAGTAATAAATGGTTCAAGGATAAGTAACCATGGTTAATTTTGGCATACATATGATGATGAGGAATATATATGATAAACATATATGATGAATATATATTGTTATGTGAAGTAATATATTATGCCATTGGAATCATATTGATGTGGAAAATATGCTAACAGAGGTGTTGTATGTAGAGAGACAACAAAAAGAAGGTGTTCGACAAGAACACAAAGGCTTGGAAGAATGAAAGCAAAGAATATGCATTCTTGCGAGAAAATGAATGATAAGCAATAGTTGCTTTAGTAATATTAAGTAACATATTATGATAATTATCATAGTTAAAATTCTGCATCTATAAATTCTCACAAATGGTTTGAAAACAATGTTATAGGTAGCTATGAAAGGCAAACACTCCTTGAAGGTGAGGTAGCTATGGAAGAGGAGCGCTCTTTGTGACCAATGTTGCTATAGAAGAGGATAAATCTTGGTGACCAATGTAGAAATGGAGGATGATAACTCCTTGTAACTGATATACATAGGAAAAATTGCATCAAATAGTAGAGCCATGAGAGCCATTGATTTAGAAACCAGCTATCTATGAATGAGGACATGATGTAGTGATACACCGAGGTAAATGTAAAATCTAAGGGGGGGAGTATGTAACACCCATCCCCTGTGTGTTGAATTATTATAAACCTAAGCTGAGTTGAAGCTAGGTGTGATATCCTCCCTTGTGTGTTAAATGATTGTAAACCAAAGCTAAGTTAAAGCTAGGTGTGATACCCTCCATTGTGTGTAAAATTATTGTAAACCTAAGATGAGGAAAGCTAGGTTTGGTATCGTCCTTTGTGGTCTAAACTATTATAAATCTATGCTAAGGAAAGCTAGGTGATATGCAATATGTAAAGCAAATGTGTTATTAAATAAATTAATAAAATAAATCACTTGGAGGGTGGAGCACCAAGAGAGAGAAGATTATTTCCAAATCCCATTGAAGAATGGGATAGAGATGAATATTTCATGATAACGCTTCAAGATGTGATTCTAGATAAGCTTGGATGGATTGGATATCCATCGAATGGATGGGAGATAGAGATCCATTAGGCATAAAAGATTTATGGGAGATAAATAGGAGCTTTTATGAGGAAAAGCCCAATGGGAGATAAATACAAGCTTTAAAAAAAAATCCTAGCCAAATGGAAAAATCCATAAAAGAGGGACATCGCTAATGGAAACTAAATCATGAAACATGATATTAAATACCTAGTGCATTGATCAATTGAGGACACTTGATCCTCAGCAAGAACCTTGGCTCAGGGGGGATCATTGATGATTCACGACTGGGTGGTGGTGCTCCTCCCTCCAATTGATTGTTTTAGATGCATTCTCATGCATGGAATGTGTTGTATGTTGGTATCCTACCCTTTATATCCTTATTATTTGTTTCGGTTATATAGATGTTGCATTATATATTAATATGGAAAGAATTTCAGTTTATGCTTATGACGTCTAGGGATTTTTATTTTGTTTTCAAGTTAAATTAGTAGAGGAGTATAGTATGTTGAAATGGATGGGATAGTGGATATGTATTACTTATAACTTATTTTCTATTCAGATAATGATTTCTGTATTGATATTGCATAAGTTATGTTGATAGTCTTATTTGTAATTATGTCAATGGTTTCATCCTTATGTATGCTTTTACATCCATAAGTAGAGTTAATGGGATATATCTACTTACACTAACCTGTTTATGGTATGTTCATGGCTATTGAATCTAAACCTAATCACTATTTTAATTTGATATAGCATGCTCTAAGGTTAGGTGACTTTGTTGCATGGTTAAATTAACTACACCAAAAGCAAGTTATTACATGTCGCTAGTGGAAACTACTTAACAAATGTTGTGGGTTATTACAGGTTAGGTCTATTTTCCTTCCACCAATTTATACCATTACGCTTAAAGAGCATGATTGAGTAGAGTAATGATAATGATTTCATTGAGACTATGGAGCATGCAAATTAGTTTACCAATGTCATGTTGGTCATAAGGAATTTAATAATATGTCGATAAATGGTCATGAAATTTGAAAGGAACATGTCACCTTTGTTAAGGGGCAAATCCATACCGAAAACAAAGTAGAAAATTTAAATTTTTAGAGCCTAGGGGTAGGTTTCCAATGTAGGCTTAGGATGTTTATTACAGTGTGAAAGGGGGTTAGGGTCGCTAGACGCAAAATTCAAACATTGAGGAATCTAGTGCATTATCCATAACTATAATATCTTTATTGGGTGTGAGACAGACTAATATGATTTATCTTAAACCAATTGCTTCTAAGATTTTAATTTCACACTCCTATTGTGTATTGATATGATTACACATAACAACCCCATGCTTGACCTATTCATGATCTCTAATTGGTTTGAAATTACTCACATTATTCTTATGTTTAATTAAGGTGATATGGCGATTTAAAAAAGAATGAATGTTGTTGAATGCCTTGTAATAGAAGACTTCCAAATTTAATGAAATATTTTCTTTTGGAGTATGTTTCACATATGATGATTTTTGGACGTTGTTTTTTAGCTTAGTTGTATTTTTTCATTAAACATTCTATCACCATTTAATTTCTCTACATTATGTGCAATATAGGTATATCATTTTGAAAACTCATTAAACATTCTATCGCCATTTCATTTCTCTATATTACGTGCAATATTTTTTCAAATCCTTTGTGAGTCCAATTGTGGTAGTGGTGTTGATATGAGTCTTTCATGAGTGATTGAGGTTCACAAGTCAAGTAATAATGTATTTAAACATTTAGATTCAATTCAAAAATGATGTGAAAATAAATATCTAATTTCACTAAATCCACTATAAAGTAGAAAGTAAGATCAGTTTTAATGAAAGGTCTAACCTTTGTTTCGTCATAGACAAATATTTTTAAAAAGGAAGAAATGAGTGATGAGATGTTCCTAGAAAAATGCCACCACTCAAATTTCAACAAAAACATAGAAAGTAAGAATATTTTTGATAGCAAATCTAACATTTGTTTCATCATAAAGAGATGTTTCTAAATAGGAAGAAGTAATTAATGAGATATTACTGGAAAAGTATTTCCACTCAGATTCAAATCAATATGTTCCCACTTTTATTCATAAGAGTAATGTTTCTAGCCATTTCTCCAATTTCACCATGAAAGCCTTGTGAGGACCATACTAGCATATTTATAGCAAATCACCAATGTCATGGAACACAATTGGCAGAGGGGGTTGTCCTGATTTTGGTTCGATAGTTTGAGTTAGTTTTGGGTTGTTACATATAAACAAGTGTTGGAGATGACATATAGTGAAATGAAGGATGGGTTTGTTACTATTATCATCGCAAGAAACTCTCCTAGGTTGTATCTCAGAGATGCTTGAGAACATTACAAACTCAACAAAATGTTGAAAATGGATGAATGGAAGGTATGGTGCATATTCAAGACAGGTAACAACTTCTACTATGCTTAACCCCAGACATGGTTGAACACCCCTAGACTATAAGGCTTTATACCACCAATTACTCACAGTTTAAGGATTAGATGAGTATGGAGAATACTGACCACACCAACAGATGCATAGGACCCTGTGATGGCTGGCTACAACCTGTAAAGAGGTTTGCAAATCTATTTCTTAATACACAGATAGGATGATAGTTCTTTGGCATTAAGTAAAAAGAAACCTGCATAACACATTCAATAATACATACAGGATTCTAACACAGAGGTGGGATGACGACCCTTCTAATGCCAAATGTCAAGAGCACATGAATAAATGTATAACAAGCACAACCTAGAACAAAGAAGAAGTGGAAAGTGAGCAATTAACAGTAAAAGAAGCTTGTATTAGCTAAAAATGAAGACTAGATGCTGCAGGTACCACAGTAGTTATAGTCTTCAGAAGTTGAACGTTACATCAAAACCAAAACCATCAACCATCATCCCAGACTACATCTATCTTCTGGGTATATATAGATTCTGATTACAAAAATATCCACTATCCTATGCATGGAGGGGTCATAATGGACCAACAACCATTTCAACTCTCTGACGGAGTCTCTGCTATGATCTTCTTGCTTTAATGAACCAAATTGATCACCTCTGATATTCAGTGGTCCTTCTCTGAGCGGGTGGCATGTAACTCCATAACCAGTTAATGCATCTACATACTTGGCTTTGTACCTTTTCATCCTTAGCCATACTGTTCCTGAATGAAATAGTTGAAGATTTAATACAAATAGTATCTGGATTGGTTACACTTGTGCTTCGGATGCATAGAGAAATTAAGGAGCACGGTCTTCATGGTGGGTAGAATATCAGGTCAGCGGAGCGAGATCGGCTGTCAGATGAAACAGATGCTCAGGAAAGATTGAATCGGGGGAAGCTATCGAGAGGAAATGTGGATGAATTAACATGGGTCATTGGATCACAATTGGACAGATCCAATGGCTATCGAGTAGTAGAGACACACAAATGTTAACAAGCGGAAGATGTACTAGCGGGTGGTAAGCAGTTTTTCCCACATCGCTTATGGAGGATGGCGGTAAACATACGCAGGGGACGTGATCACAATCAGTGCCCGACACATGGTCAATGGGATGCATCAAAAACCACCGATATCGCAAGTTATCGCACGGGCAAGTTTTGCTAGTGGGAGGTGTGATTGCCGTCGTATCCTTCAATGCATGCGATCAACGGTGGAGGAGTGAATGGGGTTTAACAGGCAGCGGGGATTGTTGGATCAAGGTGATCAACAGTGGAGAAGCGATCATAGTAATGCATCGGTAGAGGGTTATATGGGTGTGGTTTCATGGGTTAAGTGCCCGGGGCTAAAGAAACATGGGTTATGCCAAGTTTGGAAGAATAAAACAGAGGTAGTGGGGTCAATGGAATTAAGCGGGGAAATAGGGAAAGGTTAGGAATGAAGAGGTTTTTAGGAGAAAAACATAGATAAGGAGGGCTAAGAGAGTATGAGGAAGCTGAAGGAGAAGAAGGTAAATGACTACTGTGAGCTCCCTTTCTGCATGAACAAATGGCCAACCTGATATTTGGTTCTCCAAATGCTGAAGTTTGTAGCAGAGCTAACATTGGCTCCTTCTGGGGATGAGATCCTCCCTACAAAGTCTCAAGAACATTAGACCAATGTCTTCATACGAAACCAGCTTAGAAACATTTTCCTAGTATTCCATTGGGCATGGAGTCAAATTAAGCCTACACTAAAACCTGTAAAAGGACATGCTCACAATCATTAAGGCTTGAGAGCCTTAAACAACATAAGTTTTCAAAAATTGGCCATCTGCTGGGCCATCAAAATTGTTTCTTCTCCTTTCGGTCAGTTCATCATATATCAACAAAATTGGATTTATTTGATCCTCTACCTCAAAATGTTTAGGGAATTTGGACTCATCTGGTAGATATGGACCAAATTTCATCCCTTTCTGTGTAGTTTCCTCCTTGGAAATTCTTCATGGGAGCCTTTGTAGACCTGCTAAATAATCATTGTTGCTATGTACTTATCTTTGTCACCTGTGGCCTGCACAATTAATATGAATGGTGTACCAATGTATTCATGTGTGGAGGACACAGAGACATTATCTGCTCCTGAATCTTTCTTTGAACAATCCTCATTCAAGGAGGAGTCCCACAACTGTACATCCTCTTCCTCTGTCATCTAATAGTATAACTTTTGAATCTATTTAGAGGCCACCTAATGTTAGAAAATTATATATTACAGAGCAATGGAACACATGAAATAATGTAGAAATATAAACACAGAAAATGCACAAAACAAGAGAGACACAGATATACGTGGTTCACCCAGTTTGGGCTACGTCCACCCTAAACAGCCAGTCCTTCCTCTCTATTATCCAGCAAAATGAAGAGACACAACCTACAGAAAATCCGCTGTAATATCCTCTGTCTTCTCTCACAGTCTCACCTCTCTGTTTCTCGCTCACATAGAATACACATCTATCTCACAGCCTCAAATACAATGCCCTCATACAAAGAGAGGGG
>APFE031027604.1:33017-46940 GCA_000404065.3 Pinus taeda | reverse complement strand
TAGCCATTGGTTTCCATTCTATTGTTTTACAAGAACCTTACCCATTCCAACAATTTTACAGGGTTTATCATCACCAAACGAACTTGTCCAAAATCTCCTTGAACATAGTCATGAAAGTATTTCTTATCAGGTGTGGCATGGAATGAGGCCCCTGAATCTACCACCTAGGAATCAGTAATATTTCGAAAGAAAGAATCAAAGCATCTTGTAACACTTCACCTGTCACATTTGCTTCATGATTGTTTTCTTGCTATGCATCTCCTTCTTTTCCCTTCCGAGATCTACAGTCTTTCTTTAGGGTGTCCTTAATAAATCTTTTCATCCGCTTTTATCCAGCACACTAACCCCATTGGATCTTGATCTACCTTTCCTTGATTTACTGCGATATCTGAGCTCTTCCCTCTTTCATGTTTTTCTTGTATGACTGCACCAAGCATTCCCGATGTCTCCGGAGCTTTTTCGTCGCATTCACCCTAAGATGCAGACAACATCCAAAACTTTTAAAGTACTAGATCCAGAAACGGAGTTACTAATGGCCATTACCAAACCATTCCAACTTCCTGGTAATGAGCACAAGAATAACAGAGCTCTAACTTCATCATCAAAGTTTACCCCTACAGAACATAACTGACTTGTAACAGTATTAAAATCATTTAAATGATCTGCAACAGATCCACCTTCCGACATCTTCATATTAAATAACCGTTTCATAAGAAATACATTGTTTGAGGCCGAGGGTTTTTCATATAGTTTCTCCAACGCCTTAATCAAACCCTCTGTCGTTGTTTCCTTCGAAATGTTGAAGGCGACCGACGCTACAAGGCACAGCCGTATTGTTCCGAGTGCCTTTCTATCGAGAAGGTTCCATTTTTCATCGTCCATATCCGTCGGCTTCTTTGTTTTTCCGCCCAATAGGTATAGATCTTTCTGATACAGATAATCTTCCATCTGCATCTTCCATAGCGAGAAGTTTTGGTCGTTAAATTTCTCGGCCCTAAACTTACCATTTTCCGCCATTGCTCCCACTCGAACTAGGAACCCTTCTTTCCTGCGAGTTTATCAGCCAAATAGACCTTCGGCTCTGATACCAGTTGTTAGAAAATTATATATTACGGAGCAATGGAACACATAAAATATTGCAGAAATATAAACACAGAAAACGCACAAACAAGAGAGACACAGATATACGTGGTTCACCCAGTTTGGGCTACGTCCACCTCGAACAGCCAGTCCTTCCTTTATATTATCCAGCAAAATGAAGAGACACAACCTACAGCAAAGCCGCTGTAATATCTTCTGTTTTCTCTCACAGTCTCACCTCTTTGCTTCTCGCTCAGCGAATACACATATTACACAGACTCAATACAATACCATCATACAAAGGGAGGGGTTGCCTTCTAGGGCAAAAAACCCTAAACTAAACATAAGTTCTACCGTCAGATCATCCCCCTAATGAACGGCCCAGATTGACTAGAAATTACTATACTTTTACAAGGCAATTTTACAGCTGTTTTTAGCTTCGGGGGCGCTGCCCCCGAAACCCCCAGCCAGGGGGGGGCTCCTAAAGGTCGCAGCCTCCCCCCCCTGGACCCCCCCTGCAGCGAATATTTTACGAGCAGCGTTGCCACCCCCATTTTGAACTGGGGTCAAATGTGGTGGTACTTTTGAATATAGAAGATAATCAGGCTCCACACCCAACACCTAAGCAGGTTTCATAATTTCAAGACTGAGGTGATCAGTATTAGCCATGAGCATTGAATTTTCTCCTGCCTTAGTGTTCAGGGGGCAACTGTGAGGGATTGTCTTCTGAGCAGGCAGAGTGACAAAAGATGATGGAGAGTTTTCCTCTCCCTTTTTGATCACTGTACTGGGAATGATAGCAGGCTGGAAAATTTGCAGATCTGCATAGCCATGTGAAGATGAGCTAGCATCGAGCACAAATTCTTGAAGGATGGTAGGACATGCTACTGATCACTTCTACTGATCAGCTTGTTGTTCTGCAGCTACAACAAACTCACGAGTAGCGCCTCTAGATAATGCTTCTTCATATGCAACTCTGGTTAAGAAGGGGGCACTCCCATTATCTTCCAAACCATGGACATCCTCCACTTCATCAGGATGCTCTTCTTCCATGACTATATTTTGTGAAAAGGTCTTCACCCCTTTATCTTCGTTTTTATCTTTACTTCTTTGCAAAATTTGTAAATGCTCAGTTGCTCCTCTATGTATATTTGGAGTTGGAAGAGGAAAGGAACAATGAGCTCCTGCTTCTTTAGAATACTACTCAACTTTTAATATGGAAACTTCAAAGGCTACAAACTCTATCATCCTAGCTAATTCATCAATATCAGAATCATAGGATGATGAGGATTCACCTCCCTGTCTTCTCCTTTCAGCATCACCTTTGAGTCTTTCTACAGTAATGATGTTCGATTCTACTTCAAAGGTTGCATCTTGCATATCAGCCGAAGAAGCACATCTTCTTTCTCTTAACAGCAAGCAGAATTGAGAATTAAAGGCATGGGCATAAGTGAGCATGGAAGAAGTAGGGGGGGGGGTCTTATTTCAGCTGATATTCTGCTGTATATATGATTGAATCTAATGTTGAAATCAGACAACAGCTCACCATCTTGTCTCTACAAGTTCCCAAATTCAGTATGATAAAAGAGCAAATCTTTATTATCCCACCAATGCTTTAGCAACACATCATCTAAAGCCTTAATGCTGGCATTAGACCTAGGGGATAATTATCTAAACCATTTTCTAGCCTCCCCATTTAGGCTTTGGACAAAAACCATCATCCATACATCCTCTTCATTGATATCCAAGGTGTCAGCATAGCTATAAAAAGATTCAAGGTGCTCTTCAACTGTTACTCCTTCTTTACCAGTAAACCTAGGCATATATTCCTGGTAATCTCCTACAGGCGTGGCATTTAAAGGAACATGCAAGACCAAGGGTCCATACCTAGCAGCAACGATTCTTTCTATCTTTGTAGGAGATTGCTGACCTACCATGACTGAGGTAGGTAAAAGGATACTGGTAGACTGAGTAGGATGGATCAATGAAGTGAATGGTAGGGATAGCAGAATATGATGGATAGCATGGGTTCTTTCTTTGCACTGAGATTGCAAAGGGAAATGAGCGAACAAGGAGCTTTATGGATCTCTGAAGGAATTTCTTCACTAGTAGAGATACATGGTATTTTTAGGTTGACCTGATCTTGATGCTCCTTTCTGCGATGTTTTCTTCGACTTGACAATCTTCTCAAAAACTGAGCCAAAAATTTAATGTGGAGTCACCAAATAAATGATTACAACCAAAAATGTGCCCAGACCTTGTCTATCATCAAAATCTGGAACTCTGTTGTCTCCCAAGGAAGCTAAGCTTCAATCTCCTATCCCCGACAATAGTGCCAATTAATGTTATCACCCAAAGAAACTCTCCTAGGTTGTATCTCAGACATGCTCAGGAACATTACAAACCCAACAAAATGTTGGAAGTGGATGAATGGAAGGTCTGATGCATATTCAAGCTAGATAACCACCTGTACTATGCTTAACCCTAGACATGGGTGAACACCCGCAGACTACAAGGCTTTAGACCACCAATTACTCACAATTTAAGGATTAGATGAGTATGGAGAATATTGACCACACTAGAAGATGCACAGGACCCTACGATGGCCGGTTGCAACCAGTAAAGAGGTATGGAAATCTATTTCTTAATACACAGACATGATGACAACTCTCTGGCAATAATTAAAAATAAATTTTCATAACACATTCAATAATACATACATGATTCTAACACAGAGGTGAGATGCCAACCCCTCTAATGCTAAATGTCAAGAGCACATGAATAAATGTATGACAGGCACAACCTAGAACAAAGAAGAAGTGGAAAGTGAGCAATTAACAACAAAAGAAGTTTGTATTAGTTGAAAATGAAGACCAAACGCTACAGGTATCACAGTAGTTACAGTCTCCAGAAGTTGAACCTTACATCAAAACCAGAACCGTCAACCATCATCCCTGACTACATCTGTCTTCTGGGTATATATAGAGTCTAATTACAAAAATATCTACTATCGTATGCATGGAGGGGTCATAATGGACCACCAACCATTTCAACTCTCTGACGGAGTCTCTGCTACTATCTTCTTGCTTTAATGAACCAAATTGATCACCTCTAATATTCAGTGGTCCTTCTCTGAGTGGGTGGCATGTAACTCCATAACTAGTTAATGCATCTACATGCTCGGCTTTGTACCTTTTCATCATTGGCCATACTGTTCTTGAATGAAATAGTTGAAGATTTAATAAAAACAGTACCAAGACTGGTTACACTCATCCTTTGGATGCATAGAGAAATTAAGGAGCACGGTGTTCATGGCAGGTAGAAGATCTAGTCAGGGGAGCAAGATCGACCATTGGATGAAACAGATGCTCAGCAGAGACTGAATTGGGGGAAGCTATTGGGAGGAAATGTGTATGGATGAACATGGGCTGTTAGATCATAGTCGAACAGATACGACAGCTATCAGGTGGCAAACACACACGAATGTTAATGAGCGGAAGACGTACTAGCAGGTTGTAGGCAGTTTTTCCCTCACTGCTTATGGAGGAGGGCGTTAAACGTACATGAGGGATGAGATCACAATCAGCGCCCGACACATAGTGGTTTGGACGTGTTGGAAACCTCTGACCTCGCAAGTTATCGTGCGGAAAAGTTTCGCTGGTGGGAGGTGTGACTATTGTTGTATCCTGCAATGCATGCGATCGACGATGGATAAGTGAATGGGGTCTAACAAGTGGCGGGGATTGTTGGATCAGGGCAATCAATGATGGAGAAGTGATCATAGTAATGCATTGGCAGAGGGTTATATGGGCGCGGCTACAAGTGCTAAGTGTCCGGGGCTAAAAAAATATGGGTTATGCCAAGTTTGGAAGAATAAAACAGAGTCTGCGAGGTCAAAGGAATTAAGCGGGGAAATAGGTAAAGGTGAGGAATGAAGAGGTTTTTAGGAGCAAAAAAGAGATACGGAGAGCTAAGAGAGTATGAGGAAGCTGAAGGAGAAGAAGGGAAATGAATGCTGCAAGCTCCCTTTCTGCATGAACACATGGCCGAGCTGATATTTGGTCCTCCAAATGCTAAAATTTGTAGCAGAGTTAACAGTTTCCTTCCATCCATTCACAGTATTGGTATATCTATATTTATTTATTCATTGTAGGGAAACCCCTTTTGATGATAGTAACTAGTCTTTGATGATGTAGAAATAGTTATGAAAAAAGCACAATTTCTAGTATGTAGTATCATCTATGATTTTTGTAATTTGAAGTGATCATTTATTGAAAATTTATAATAAGTACACATTGTAAATTTTACTTCAACATCAAAGATTCATTATCTAAGTCAAATTTAGCTAGATCAGTCCAATAGGATCTGAATGCAATCACATGAGTTGAAACATGGATGTGTTTTGCAACCTTCAGTCTAACTATTTGTTTTTTTATATGTAATCATTTCTAGTAAAGGCATCATGTTACCAATTTTTTTACACAACTGAGTAAACATATCAAGGTTAATACAAAAGTGGAAAACAAATATAACACATGGACGAAAATGATCATGATCTCTACGAACCTCAGTTCAACCTAAAATGTTGTAGAACTAAGTTCAAACATTTAATTTAACTTCTCAACAAACTTGACATTAAAATTACAACATAAATTGGATATGAACTAAAATGCCATGGAAATGTAAGGAGACCATTTATGCTCTAGTAAATTCTAGAAGCTAAATATTTTCCAACATTTTCTTTCACTCTCATTCTAGAAGCTACATGTGTTCCAAAATTTTCTTTTGTTACAATTTCCATTCCGAGTTCAATGAAGATGTAGTTTCAATTCACTATCACATAAAAACAAATTGTAGTTTCAATGCACTATCAGACAAAGAAAGCTCTCAAGTCAATGTTACGATCATAAGGAAAATGACACTTGTTACAAATACCTAAATAAGTTTTTGCAACTCAATATATTTACTTCTCAGATAAGGACATCCCTATTGAAGTGACACCTATTGAAGAATGTTCTTCATATTTCAGTATTGCGTTATTTTTAATTAGTATTGTGTTGCATGAAATTTTACCAACAACATTATTTATATGTTTAAGCCATTTTTATACACACAAAACTATTATTTTAAAATTATATAGAATCTTAAAAAAAAAAACATTACTGTATAGTATTAAAAAATGTAAATACTTGTATTTTTTCTCCATCATAGTGAATTACATTCTTAATAAATTCATACATTCTTAACAAATTCATTTATAACTCATATCATAATTAACCAAATTCCTAATGATATTAATAGGAACTAATTTCATTTAAATAATTTTTATAATTATGCTAAAAAAAACTTTTATCTAGATAGGCATGCCTATTTTGAAATAGGCTTCTAGAATTTTAATTTAGTTATCAATAAGTATTAAATGGATGGTAGATATTTAATGTCCAAGGAAAATTTTACAATATTCTTAGTAGTCACAAATTAATGGTTGAGATTTATCGTAAAAGTACTTAAGCTCTTTCTGTCTTTTTAATTAAGTTGATTAATTAAAAAAATGTCATATAAAAATGGCTTATGTTTTTTTCTCATATGATATTAGTAAGGCATGGTATTCGCCCTTCGTATTGTAAAATATAATATTTACAGGTTAAAAATATTCATCGTAAAGTGACACTAACGAATCTTGTTACATGATTTTTTAAATGTATATATGTTTAACTCATATATATATATATATAATCTATATATTATATATATATTATATATATATTATAATTTATATATTATAATATATAATGCTTTGAGAATGTTTGAAATGATCAATAGTATGTTTGATTGCTTATTTATGTTTCCAATTATTCAATCTATATCTTTAAACTAATTTATATTATTTTTTCAAATATATAATTACACAATAATAGATTTCCCTCCAAGTCAGTGTTGAATTACACCATAGCAGTTTCTAATACCATGTTACTTTTTCTTAGCAATATATTGTTCTTTGCTTTGATAATTGAATTTCTTCAATTATACATTAATTTCACCCCATAACATCATATCATTATTCAGATTTATATCATTATTCAACAACATATACAACTATATAGAAAGAATAATATTGTCATCGATGCAGTAGAACATAAAGGACAATTAGAAGAAAAGAATTCACCAGGATTGGTCAGAGATCAGGGAAAAACCCAATATGGGGAAATCCATTCAAAATATTCTTCCTATTCTATTTTCATTGAATGATTTAGTAAAAGAGAGTACAATGGTCTACATTAGCGACACATAAACCTATCCAGCAAAATCAACTAAATAATATCCATGAGATCAACCCAACAATGCTAATACTCCAAAACCTTAATTTAGAGGCTTGTAATCAGCTTTCACTGTGTGTGTTTAGCTCTTGAACTTTGTGGTCAATGAGTGAATTTTGTGGTCAACGTAAAAACCAAACCCTAGTTTTCAACCATAGAGAGGATGTGTTGTGCATGACGCTGAAATGCTCAAGTTTCACAGATGAGTCACCCAGTATGTGGTTGTAGCCATCATTTCTCTGTGACATGCCTACAGTTGAGACCCAAAGCCAAAAAATAGAGGTGTGAGCTTTAGACCCTGCAATTTCACCTTCGTGTGAACCCATTCCTTCATAGACTTGTCTCATATATGTGCAAGAGAAAAACAAGAAACAGAATAGAAGAATGATCAAAGATGATTGTTCAAATGAGGTTAAGATCACTTGTATCTATAACCTTCCAAGGGTTTCCAATGTTCTTTAGGGATGACTTAATCAAATATGCAAATGAGGGGCTTAAATCAAAATTACGCTTTCCCTTGTCCAAATTAAGTGCTTCAATAGTCAAAATTGATCCTCTCAAAAAGAGGAATCTTGTCCTGTGATTGGAATTTGTCATCAAGTTGCCAAATTAGTAAACCATAGTTTGAAAATGGTTTAAATGAGGTCCATGATATGTGTTGGAATATTGGGACTTTCAATGAGTAAGTAGTGGCTTGTGTATTTAAGGCATAACAAAATCGTTTAGGCAGTGGCCTGAGTACTTAGGAGTGGTGGCTTCTATCTAGTGGTGGTTGGGTGAGAATTATTGGGAGTGGTTGCTTCCTGGAGGTGGTGGCTTGCAAATTTCATACAGGTAGTGTCATGGAATGAGTGGTGGCACAAATTATCAGAAATTTATGGCTTGGACACCGGTGGTGGATAGTTATCATATGTAAAGAATAATTTTTATGATAATAGAATAAAAGAAGAGAAAAACATTCAACGATGGTTTTCTCCATTTAGGTTTCCACCTTACATCTGGTGTCTCTTATGTGTGATGTTATTGACGGTGGCTCATATGAATATTTATGGTTATGTTCTCATGTTATGGGCTTATATATGCTACTTATGGTTCATGATTATGCATATATATCCTTATGTGTTATGTTGCTAATGAATGAATGAATCACTGTTTGTGATAAGAAGGAAAAAATTTGTAAAATTTGTCATAATGCACAATATTGATTCAACCCCTCTCTAAGTATTGTTCAAGGTTTATAACAACATAACGTTCATAAAAAATAAACCTTTAATGACTAGGAAAAAATATATCTACAATAATCATTTAGTTTAGTAGATCAATACAGGATAGAAGGTGTATATAATTTACTGAATTTATCCATATTCAAGAGAATGTGACCTTAAAACTTTATGTAATAACAAATATATATTTACTGCATTGAATCAGTTCATATCAAAGACATTTCAAGGATGAGATTTTTATTAGACCTATTTTAGAACAAAGTAAAACTAGAAAGGTAAAATAAATATTGTGTGGATTGTTGATGCCATGGATGGTGGATCTCATGCCAATGCACACACTGATTGTTTAAAATCCTTTCCTTATTTATAGATCTTTTTCCTTTTGATTACCATAGGAAAATCCATGGATTTTATTGATGGAATGTTTACTAGATCAATTAAATCTTGAATCTTTCTTGTGTTCATGAATCCTTGTGCAATTCAATCGATTTGCACATGTGTTTTAATTTTCTTACCTACATACATCATGGGTAAGACAACACAACCTCCTAGAGATGAACATCGCATGTATACTACTTCTTCCCAAAAAAATGCAACATCTACATTATGCAAGCTCTCTTCCTAGTGACAATAGATAAACTTGAAGAAAATTTGAGGTCCTCCGCCAAAACTTTGCTATATTTCTTCCTCACTTCATCACGAATTTGCAACCTCTTTTCAAACCCACTACAACTACTTTACAAACATGAAGACATCGTCATCCATTAACAATCATCATAGCATCATGATATTGTTCAAGCCAACCTTTGTATTTATGCTACCAATAATCAAGAGTGTGATAAAATCTTTATCCAAGTTCACATCAAGGCCAACAAACTATCCATAATGCTAACAAGAGAATCATGTTGAATTAAAGGAAGGACGTTCAAAAGGTAAAGGAATCTAGAAAGGAAGCAAAATGGGAAACTCTTATAAATATAAAAGTAACCATTATGGATAGACGAAAAGGACGGTAATAAATAGGAATTTAGAACACTCTATATCCTGTTTTGGAGCCATTATGGTTTTCTATAGCAAAAGGGTCTTATGTTAAGTTGAATCCCATGTAAAAATAATATTATTTTTTAAGTTGAAATATGGGAACATGATGAGTTTTATGTCCCTCACAGAGATCGATTCATTTTGTAGTAAGATTGGAACATCAAATCCTCTCATAGATGAAATGGAGGAATATCCTACTATATAATAAAGTGTATCTCTCCTCACACTTATCTTTCATTAGATAGCCCTCCTTGATAGGTACATCTTAATTGAAATTTATAAAATCAATGCTAAGAGGATTTATATTGTAATTTATTATTTCAAAACTGGGCCTTTTATAAGAAAAACAATTTAGATAAGAATTTCCATTATAATACATTAGTGTTGGATATCCATAGTTTAAGGAATGAAGGTAATGTCCTCTTGTTAGGGGACTTTAATGTTAGAACCACATCTAACAAAGCTATTCTTCTAAGTAAATTATTCAAAACATAATCCTCTTTATATATAAGAGAACCTTGATGTAGCTAGTAGATTCAAAAGAAACTATTAAGAACTGACCAAGAATTTGTTCAATAGAGAGTTAGGGAAATTATGTAGGTCTGAAGAGATTATAATTTTCAATGACATATGTTGGAAATAATACTCAGAGGGGGGAAAATTAGTATTTGCAATTCAATAACTTTTCAATTCCCAATCAAATTCATATATGCTACTTCACTGAAGTGAACTTGCATGTGTACACAATTGTGATTAAGGAAACCAACGTATACCCAAAGAACTTCTGATTTAGTCAATTTATCATGTGTTGATATTTAATCAGTGCATCAATATCTTATTATACAGTAACTATGTGCAGTAATAACATAATAAATCATCACACATAAAAGACACACATCAACACCAACATTTAAGGTGGAAACCCAATGTGGGAGAAAAACCACATGTTGTTGTCATCTCTGGCTTCTTTTAATGTAAAGAAAAATTGTTTATAATCTTGTACTTGTTCAAACTCATAGCAGTACACGGGCTCCAACCTGTAGAATCCTACAACCTTCTCTCATTTCCTAGCTTCTACTGGAAGGGAGCTACAACCCCCTATCTCTTGTACTAATAGATGTATTTACTAGTACATAGGTGTCAGCCTATAAAAGGTTACAACCTTCTCTTTTCTTCCAGGGACCACATTTCATTAATTTTCAGACTCGATGCTCTTGGTACACAAAAACATAATATGAAGGCCTCATTTCATCAATTTTTCACACTAGACTCATTGGAACTTTGAAACTCAAACTTCATCAATGAACATTCAATTAATATAAATAATTATATCATTGTCACCAAAACATTGTGCTAAACCCACACACCTGCATCACCATTTAGAATGAGCTGCAACATCAAAAATCATACATTGGAATGTATACACTACTTTACTGAACCCAACCTGTGTGTATACGCTACTTCCTTCAACCAAACCCATGTTTACCTTCAAAACTATTGGAACATAAAACTTTTGAATCAAGTCTGTATCAACCAGCAATACTTTGAACATCTACATGTATACATGCCTTTACTTAGGCAAACTAGTATATAGATCTGTAAATATTAACCCATAACTTTTCTTCTACTCCAGACTTCAGACATAACCATATCATGACATTTAAAGAATAAAACATGTGTAAGAAACCAGATCTAGCGTAACAAATATTAGATCATTGAATGGTAAGTAATTTTAGGTCTCGTGATACTGATCCAACATTGAATTCAAGGTGCAAAAAATATTTCATATCATATCACAATCATAGGCCTGCAACATAAAATATACTTTAGATAGAATTATTCTTGAGAAACCCTTTCACTTGCACACATGGCCCTTTGATACTCTCCTTCTTATATAGTTTTTGGCCTTTCTCAATACCTCGAACCAAAACTACACTTAGAGCATGTGGTATTCTTGGACGAGATCAAATAGTCATTAATTCACTCAATATTATCGACTAATACCATGGTATTAACCCTTGGTATTCTTTACTCTTGAATTTGCTTCATTTTCGAACCCATACAGGCTTTTCCTCTTGTGAAAGTGCATGCATATGTATATGCTCTTTTTGTTCTGTGAACCTGCGTGTATACGTTGCTATGATAAGGTGAACTTGCATATACAACTTAAAATATTTGAAAACATCATTTTCCTTCAACTTCTTGATTTTGAAGAGTAGACCTTTGTTCCAACTTCCTGTTCTTTTGTACCAATGCCTTGTTACCTTTGAATTGACCTGTTGCACTATGAGCTGACCTGTGAGTGAGTTTCCATCAAGGACAACACCTATATTCTAATGCAAACAATCTCCCCATTTGGACTTTGTGGAAACCATATTGGAATTGATTACTACAAGTTGTAGAAACTACTAGAGATATAAAGAAACACCAAATTATTATCCCCCCTTGACATCAAGGTCAAAGGATGGACCAAGATCTCCACATTTGAGATTAACTATGTTGTACATGCTCCCCCTACGTACATGCAGAGTCTGAAGAGATATGATTCAAAATAATAACATGACTCTATAACTCAACTATATCAGTATGACCTTCCTAAGACCAATGACTCATACATACATCAATGGCCCAGCAAAGTGGGGACATACCAATTGTTGATACATGTTTGAAATATAAAAATTATTACATAATCATTCCAATGCATAGTGGGGATACAATATTACATCATATGTCAAGTAGGACTCATTCAAAAAAAGATTGTGATAGAAGGAAACATATTACACCCTAGATCTTTTACATGACCTATGAAACAATGGATATGAATATCTAAAACCATAGTTGAAGTGAGCAACTATAATGCCAACAATGTAAAAAGATTTTGAAGGTTAATGCTCCCCTGAACCTATGCTACCTATGCATTGTCAACAATTCATTTACTAAGGCATCTTCATTAATTAGATAGCAACCAATGAACAAATCATATCAGTAGATTGTAATCATCAATGTCAGTCTGAGAACCCATATCAGAGTGTGACCCACTACCTTTCTATCAAAAAAATGTATATGCTCCTGCAACCATAGAAACTTGCATATATACACAACTATCCTTCAAGAAACCCTCTTATAGGAAGCTTCCACTAAAAAATTGGGTTTAACAACAGAATGATGCATAAACTACCCCAAACTTTTGTCTGAGATATTCAAATGTTTCTTTAGGAAGCGGTTTGGTGAATATATCAGCAATCTGTTCTTTGGAGGGAACATACTCCACTCCAATTTAACCTTTTGTCAAGGACTTTTTCTCTTAGAAAATGGTACTTAATGGTTATGTTCTTGGTCTTGGAGTTCATGACTAGAGTTTTTGAAATGCTAATGGAATTTGCATTATCACATAGAATGGAGATGGGTGGAGTACATGTGATTTGAATATCTTGCAATGTTTGCATCATCCAAAGTAGTTGTGTGTAGCAAGATGCAATAGTGACATATTCTGCTTTAGTTGTAGATAGGCAATTGAACTTTGTTTCTTGTTGAACCAAGACACTAATCATGATCCCATGTAGAATACACCTCCACTAGTGCATTTTTAATAATCAACATTTCCTACCCAATATGCATCTATATATGCATGAAGAGTAAGATATGTATGTTTAGGATATACCATAGGCCAATGTCTTGAGTTCCTTAAAGATATTTGAATATTTGTTTTACATCCTAAAAATGTGATTCCTTTGGATCTTCTTGGAACCTTCCAACAATTCCTACTGCATGCATGATATCAGGTTTGGTACCTACTAGATAAATAAGACTTCCAATCATAGATTTGCATGCTTGTTGGTTCATTGCAGGTGATTTGGTGTTGGAATTGAGACTGGATCTTGTTATCATTGGAGTACATATTGGTTTATAATCCTCCATTTTGTACTTTTTCAGAATTTGCTTGAGATATTTAGCTTGTGAAAGAAAAATTCCATCTTTTCTTTGCTGAAATTGCATACCAAGAAAATATGTAAGTTTACCAAGTAAGGACATTTCAAATTCTTGTTGCATAAATGAAGTGAAGTTCTGACTCATAGATTCTTCATTGCTGCCAAATATGATATCGTGTTATGAAACCGTCTCACAAAAAGATAGAAAAGATAGTTGAACGACTTAGAATTTAGCTGCTTTGAGGGGGCAACCTCATTGACATTACACAAATGAACAATTCTCGGATGATTCAAATGACAAAACCTCCTTTATATATATAGGAGTTTAAGGGG
>APFE031027604.1:0-22862 GCA_000404065.3 Pinus taeda | reverse complement strand
ATACCTAGATCATGACATTTGAAGAATAAAACATGTGTAAGCAATCAGATCTAGCCCAACCAATATCAGATCATTCAATGATAACTCATTTCAGGTCTCATGATCCTGCTCCAACATTGAATTCAAGGTTCACAAAATATTTAAGATCATATAACAATCATATCCCCTGCAACATAGAATATACTTCGGATAGAAGTATTCCTGAGAAACCGTTTCATTTGCACACATGGCCCTTTGATCATCTCCTCCTTATATACTTTTTGGCATTTCTCAATACGTCATGCCAAAATAACACATAGATCTTGTGGTATTCTTGGACAGGATCAAATAGTCATTACTCTATTCAATATTATTGGCTAATACCATGGTATAGTCTTTACTCTTGAATTTCCTTGATTTTCCAACCCATACGGGTTTTTCCACTTGTGAAAATACACATAAATGTATACTCTCTTTTCGTTCTGTGAACCTACGTGTATGCAGTACCTTGATAAGGTCAACATACTTATACAACTTAAACTATCTGAAAATGTCCTTTTCCTCGAACTTCTTGTTTCTTAATAGTAGACCTTTGTTCCAACTCTCTATTCTTCTGTACCAATACCCTGTTACCTCTCGATTGACTTGTTGCATTGCAAGCTAAACTATGAGTGATTTTCCATCAAGGACAACACCTGTTTAATAACACCAACAACATAATCAAGTGGTTGAACACCATCTCTATGACTTGTATTCATGGGCCTGTAAGTAATGTTGTGGACTATGTGATATTGAATATTTCTATCTCGAACCAAATTGTAAACTTTTACCTTCTAAATGACAATGAACCTAAATTTGATCATATAACTTTCACCTTTAATAAATCTAAATTTTTCCATGCTAATGCATGAGAATTGTGTGAGTCAAATACACCTTCTTTTGGGAAGGTAAAATGGATCTCTTCTTAGAGGACTCAGATATTAATTTACACCTCTTGAGCTATAAGGGCAACATTGAAAAACTCTATTATAATTTCACTACAACCATCTCCATTACCATTACAATGTTCTCTATTGAGGTGTCATACAAAAAGTATAATAGAACTATCAACCCTTGGTCTCATAATGACTATAAAATTTGGAGAAAATGATTAGGAATACTCATGAAATAACCTTAAAACTCGATAAGATAAATACATATAGACCTCTTATTAAAATAAACAAAATATGTTATATAATTAGAAATATGTAGTATTTATTGGACCTATCCAAGTCTAACTCTGTAATGTTTTCGAGGAAAATTTTGATTCGTAAGACAAAAAAAAACATTTGATTCCCTTTAAGAACTAGAATATTTACCTTACAAACCTCTATGAATCCGCTGATTCCATCAACGCAATTTTGAATTCCCTTATAGACAATGATATATTTCATTGAAAGACACTTATTTTGGGGATAAGAAACTCACATATGAAAAATATAAGGACATTGAAGGCTAACAAGACGATATTTTTAAAATTGGAGAACTTACCTCATCCCACACATATGTAATGTCTTTAATTTGGTAGTGAAGCAAGCCTTCGCTAACCTTCAACATGGATTCTTATTGTTCATGTATTTAAGAATGGGGATAAAATAATCTCCTTTAATTACATGACCATTTTGATTAGCCAAATTTGAGCCAAGAAATACTGGCTTATTTAAGAAAAGACGATTTTTCCTTGGCTTAAAATCCATGGTAAAAGAGCTAAAAGCCAAGATTTGTTTAGGAGATATAATTCAACAATGCACCATCTTATTACTATTATGTTAATTATGAAGGAATTAGATCATACTATGATTGATCTCTTTTTTTTGTTGACTTTAGAAAGGCCCTTTTACACTACTGCTAGAACAAAGTTGTGGAAGTGGTTAGAAGAGATAACAGTTCCCCTCGAGTTGAGGGTTTTTGTGACAAGGAAATATGAGAATGATATTTCCAATCTTAGGATCACTAAGTGTTGGTCAAAATAAATTAAATGAAATATGAGAGTCAATCCACTGTGTCCATTATTCATGGCCCTTATTAGCATATACATCGATAATCTAGAACAGTTTTTGGAAGATGCAGGTTGTGTTGGCCCCACATTCACTATAATGGTCATAACTATTCTCCTTTATGCTAATGATATTGTTCTTTTGGAAAATATCCATTACAATGTTATTAAAAGTCATATAATTCCACAATATTTCTACTCCAAGATGGGTAATGACCATTAGTACCAACAATAGTAAACTCATGATTATTAAAACCAAAATATTACCCATGATACTTTCATATATGACAAATACTCAATGGTGGAAGTTCCTTCATATAAATATCTTAGAATGGACATCCCTCATAATCTCAATTGGAATCATAGCATTAAGAAAAAGGATAAGTGGAGGTTGAAAAACTTACAAGAGGCTTGAAAACAATTGTAAGTTAGCATATCATTGGAATTGGGATAGAAAAAATCTCCTCCTTGAGATTCTTTTCACTTTTGTTATTTTATATGGATATGAGCTTTTGTGTTACAATATATCCAAAGAGTTGTAGAGGAAAATTGAAGAGATCCAAAAGCAATTACAAACTACAACATCAAAATTAAAGGAAATACTCCATATCATATCCTCCTAACTGAAGAAATCATCCCCCCATTGAATGCATGGCTATGACTAGATATCTTATGTATGAGAAGAAGTTGTACAACATGGGTGCCATGAGGTTTCCCAAAATTTCTTATAACTCTAGGAAAAATCCACTCCTTCTGTTCAAGTGAAGGTGACATGATAATTCCCAAACTTACTCTAAACATTGAGTCTAATAAAGGAGGATACCATTGTGTAGAATCTAGATAATATTAAAATTACTATTACCTCCAAATTTAAGGAGCAATTGTGGGGGAAATAAATATCTATAGGGAAAGAGGAAACTAAGATATTCTATCCACCCCGATCTCGAAAATAAAAATTATCTTTCTATGTGGACACCCATTAAAATGAAAATTAACATTGCAAAGATTAGAACTAATTCTCATGAGCTTGATAACAAAACTACGCATTGGTTAATTCCCAAAATGCCATGGGATGTAAAAATTTGTCACTTATGAGATCATAATATATTTGAAAATGAAACGCACTTTCTCTTAGATTATCCATCTTATACTCACATTCGATCTATCTTTCAAATATTTGTCACACACCACCCTTCTTAAGCTTTGAAGTCAACAAAACTATGGGTATCTTGGACTGTTTCTCTCACTTTTTTTTGGCATAGAGATAAAATGTTAAATATTATAATTAATCTCCTACTTTCTTAAATTATTTTTGGGGAAATTATATATGTAATAATTCCAACATTCAATTATCAATCCAAGAATCATAAGATTCAAGGCACAAGCACAAGTAACGTAGGATGAGAGCATCTAACCTAAATTAGAGTGAGAAAATCAATTTATTGTTTAAGTATAGAATTGCTATTTATAATTTGAAACTAATCAATCGAGGAAAGCATACTCAAACAATATGAATAAGGAATTCTAAATACTGTGCAAACAAAACTAACTCTAACTAATCATAAACCAAGAAATACAAATTACTATTCAAATGATTTTAACCTAAAGGGATATCTCAATATAAGTAATAAGATCTATTTAATCTAAGTACAAGAATCTTAAATCAATCAAGATTAATTTAAAATTATACCAAACTTATGCTAAATCTTAATTTCAATAAAATTCACTCTCATTCAAACAATCTTAAACTAAGGCAATGGACAAACAAGACTTCAACTAATCTAATTCTTGGGATCACACAAATCAATAAGCATTCAAACTTTAACCTATAGTGTCACTCTACAATTGCTTCAAAAGAAACTAAGTAAACCAAGATTCTAATTGACATGCTTTCATATTTAAAAGACTACAAAATAAGAAATTATTTTATCCTTAGATTACTTTAATAAAACTCAAGAAATCATTCAAACATAAGTTTATTAACCAAAACTTATATGAATAACTAATTACAACTATATTGCATATGAAACTAAAATGCAACTCCAAACAATGATTTAATGGTCTCGTTGAATTTTTTTCAAATACTTAATTACCAAAACAAAATGTTACAATAAATTCTAGTGAATGAGTAAGGTACAAAATTGATTTTAATTAATATTTAGAGAAAATAGAGTTAACGATCTCTTGTTTATCCAACAAAGAAGCAAATTTGAGTATTCCAATAACAAAACCTATAACAGAGGGATTATTATGCAATACAATCATTGATCAATACAATCATTAGTTTGCAACGAGTTGAAGATGAAGTATTTATTTGATTTGAAGAAAACAAATTACAGCCTTGAGTACAGAATCATAATTATGAGATCTAACTAACAAATGATTTCAAAACAAAATCCCTACGCCTAAATTAAACCTATGATGTTTTACGAAACTTGCTTCCAAGTTATGGTGAGCCCTTGCCACTCCCAGAGCAAGTCTAGATTAAAGCAATAATTTCTTTAAAGATAAAAATTACATTAATACTTACAACAAATTAACTACAGAATGAGAGTTGTATTAAAATTCAAAACATAAGTTTGTATGCATACATTCTTTCAGTCCTTATGAGGAAAAGTGAAACTTATTACATCGATCCATTGGATATATCTTTTTTATTTTCTCACATAGGTCATCGGTAAGCCATTTATAAAATTTACAAGGCGAATTTTGACTCTAACAATGATTTTCCTTAATTCTAGAAAATTGCATATTTTTAACAAATTGGCCTAAAGGTATTTGCTTATCTTCCTAACCATGGTACATTTTGGAAAAATATTTGGTGGGAACTGAACTTGTCATGTTTTCAACAAAAACCTCTCTTATATTTTTCTCATTCAACTCCATGTCCTCATAAAGCATGACCAAAGTTTGATGTTTGGATTTTTTGTGCAAATTTGGCCAAGATTCTAGAATTCTAGAAAAACAATTGTTTTTTATAAAATGGCCTCAAAGAATCATGCATAACTTTTGCACTAAAGAAAATATTTAGAAATGGTTTTGGTTATAGATAATTTCTTATATTGGTAAAAAAAACTTGTTTTCTATAATTCTAAAGATTAGCCTATAGGTGAACGAAAATCGAGGTCAAACTTATCATTTTGAAAACTTTGCAGATTTTGAGAAACTTCGTTTATTTTCTTCTAGAGACCCATGTGTGTGACCTTAGTGAAATCCAACTCATGGGAAGGTGTTAGATCATCATTTTGGACAATAACCGTCCTCACTTTTCCTCGGAAGCATGCAAAGATGTCAAAGCTCCAAATGGATATCTTCACCTACAGGAATTTTTTTCGTACTCAACTTGTAGCATCTAGTTTAATTGGCTTGTGAAGAATTACAGAAATCAAACCCTGCGGAAAATGAACTTAGCAAAAACCGTCACTAGTAAATCATGACTAAATCACCTCTAATCATAGAAATGCTAAGAATGCTAATGATAATCAACCACAAGGCATGGGATATATACTGGGGGCAAGTTGTGGAATTATGGTATGAAATAAGTTTAAAATTTTGGAATTTAGGTTATGAAATAGTGGTACTATGTGATGGAAAATTAGGCATATTCAAGGCTCAACAAATATGCTATACCATAAAGGTCTTAATGGATGGTAATCATCATCAATATATATATATATATTATATATATATATATATATATATATATATATATATATATATATATATATATATATATATATAATATATATATATATATTATATAATATTGAATTTATTATTAACATGGATATTCATGTATTTATATATAACGCCAAATAATTATACCTATATATTTATCTGTATATTTAATTTATGTCTCCCCTTATGTAGCCATATATGAATTAACATTGAAGTATGCTAGTTAACATGGATACTCAAATATTCTATTGAAGGTCCATATTTAAATGTTTTTAAATAGTGAAGGAATTAGACATCTTTCAATCATGAGAGTGAAAATATAACAATATTTTTATTTTAAATTACTTTATCTCTCTATCTATATGAAGTTAATATAAAATAACCAAAAAATATTATATTTTATGTCACTTGTCAAGTTCATATTGAATATGAAGGATTTATATATCCCCCTTAGTAAAAAGAAGAAAGCACTTACAAAATGAATTAGTTCTCTCTCTCTCTCTCTCTTCTATATATATATATATATATAATATATATATATATATATATATATATATATATATATATATAGATATATATATATATATAAGTTGCATTTTTTAACACATATATAAAGTATTGTATTTGAGCTTGAACTAGTAATAAAAAAATGCGTGGTTGTCATCTGTGTGAAAAATGCACGCACATGACAACCACATATTTCTCTTATTACTAGTTCAAACTCAGATACAATACATTTATATATGTGTTAAAGAATTCAACTTATTCCAAATTTGGAGAGAGAGATTGCACAAATTACCTTTACTACCTTTAATAAACCCAAACTAGCTATAAAGTAAGCATTAATTCTAACACTCTCCCTTAAATATTGCATCACAAAAAATAACACTGAAATCACATAAACGTATTTTACTTTGATCTTTTCCTGGCTTGGTCTTCGTGCTCATTTCTATCCACTTACGGACTCTTGTAGACTGAGCTCCTTTATAACCATTTATTTTGAGTTGTCACTTGATTCATTGAGAGAAAAATTTCTTCTGACCATCAATTTCATATCTGTAATGATAGGAAATTCTTGACATAGTTCCATCTATCAAAATTAATTGCTTGTTGAATTTTCAAAAGAATAAGTTTAGACAGTGAATCATTCAGTTCTAAATCTTAAAAACTCACAAGCACACAAATATCACATAACAAGTGGTCGTTGTTCTTCAGTTTCTAAAACTCCAAAGAACGAAAAGTTGTAATAGATTGTAGACATAATTCAACAAATGGAGCGTTCTTGTGGAATTGCATACATCAAGAACCACCAGCTTATGTTATGTTACTGTATTCTACTAGAGCTTATCCAAAATTCATTTCACAAGCCAAAGTAAATATACCATACATCAATTTAAAAAAGAGCCCTAGGGGGACCTCAAAATTGGTGATGGACATGAAAATGAAGTGTTATGTACAGGGAGTCTTGATATGAACTTATCTAGGATCTTTTAAAGTTACTTGGATTGCAAAAAATTTCAACCGTGAATGAGAAAACTCCAAACAATAGTTAACTTAATTCAACCATGAAAATACTTTAAATTAAGTTGCAATCTAAAATGCAATATAAAATATCCTGACAAGAAAAAAATTGACACAAACCCAATTGGTAATAGAGTTTGTCCAATGTGGACTACGTCTTCAGGTCCTGCATCCAAGGGAGTGGCCTCTTTATTATTCTCCTTAAAATTGCAATTGAAAAATTCCCCCAAAATCCTATTACAAATCATTTTCTCACTACCAAGATGTGGCCTCCAAAATGCCATGAAAAAAATCCTTTGTTTGCTACAAAAACAACCTCCAAAACTTCACTTATATACAAAAATAAACAAAGGAAAAAATATAGGTGATAAAATATCAGCCATAAACATCACAACCCAAAGAACTCTCCAAAATATCCGACTTCTAATTGAAATCCCCTTCATTTATATAAAATTGGCATGTAGAATGCATTTACTTTTATATTTATAACCATATAACATATATGGCATATTGTTTTAAATAACAAACCCTATGTTAAAAACCTTGTTGTAACCATACATAAATATGGTATATCGTTTTGAAAACTCGTTGTCTTGTATATAAATGCAAACTAAAATATGTTGTAGCCACATTTTGTATGGCCCATGTGCACTTTATTTATGGTGTTGTAGCATTTTTTGGTTTTGGTAAGTAAGAATAAATTAGAAGACAAATGAAAATGTATTTACAAAATGATAAGATAGGATATTGACAAAAAGAGAATTGAATAAAAAATGTTAGGAAAATATTTTGATAAATATGTCTGTATCAAATAAAATGTTAGGGTACATGCCCTAAAAAATAAAGGCAAAATAAAATTTTAGGTTAGATAGAAAAGAAAAAGAAATAAACTCTGAAAGTGTTGCAAATTTAAATGCCACTACTTTGTTCTAAATTTGGTTTGAAAAATAATAGTTATGTGGAGTTTGTTTAGATGCCACACTAGGTTATTTTATCCAATTATATAGTTGAATTATAATTAGATTTGTTTTGAATTAATTCTCATAGGTAGAAAATAAATTGGCTCAATCGTTTAATATAAGGCAATCGAAGAGATAAGGAATAGAGATAGATTGTTAATAAAAATAAAATATTGGGTTGCTAGTTCAAATGCACTCTTGAAGGATAACTAAAAATATTAGTAATAGAATGGTGGGTAGAAATTGAAGGTTTGAAATGTTGAAATGGTTATTTCCTAAAGGGTCATATTGTACCACGTTCACAAGTGAATGAACCATTGGGCAGAAGAAAGTGCGATGTACAATAATTCTGTCAAGTGTTGGATGACTACTGATTCCTGACCATAATATCATATCGCATCACATCGTTCTTAAGTGAATGAACCATTAGACAGAAGAAAGTGTGATTTGCGATATGTTATTACTTTATTAATTAAAACACCCAAACCCCATCATTCATTCTGAACTCATATGATAAACTCCCTCCACATCCTGTTCACTTCATTAAGCTCTGCCTAATCATATTAAACCCATCATTAAACCTTAAATAATCTCATAATGCCAAGGTTTAAAGCATTGGGACCATCCCTAAGACATGATTTATGTCTCGCTTATTTCCCTCACCCAACTATTATTAAATCAAGTCCTTCATAATCCAACGATCCACATCCATATTGGTCGCGCCCAATTGGTGAACAGTACCCATCTGATAAAGTGGTTTCCCCGATCCTCCATAGGCTACATATCATGTGCTGGGGTATGTCAGGTGAGCCCTCCTCAAAACCACCTTCACCTCATAAGCGGTGTGATGGCCCTTAATACCACCTCCCCTCCAACCTGATAAACCACCAATTATCCAAATATGAATGTTCATGCCATATTTTAAAAATTTGCTCATTAACCATTAAACCCTGAAAACCTTTGTTTTCGTGCATTTCGCCCATTTCATAGTTAAAACTCATTAAACCCTTTAGCACTACCCTGAACCTCTTCGATGCCATTTGACCTCCAACTACATTTAGAACACTGCCATAGCTCCTTCCTTAGGCATCCCTGTGCCACAAAGCCATCAATTTTTTTTCCTGCCGACCCTGTGTTTTCTTAATTATTGTTGTGTTTTGTAGGTAATCAGCCAAAGACCAGAGCTTGGATAAAGAGTTTTGATACTAGTCACAGAACCGATTTACTCGAAGACTTGACAAGAAGACCATTACACACAGACTTGAGATGAAAAAATTCGCGTAGAGCCTCGACTGTTAAAATAGAAGAACCAGACATAGTATACAACTCTCATAGTAAAAACACTCAAGGATTCTTTCTTCATCATGGATGAAATCAAGCATATATTTTTGGTAAAGCCCACTTTTACTAAAGATACCGAGATGGATGAAATATATAAGAGGATAACAAAGTTTTCTATT
This sequence comes from Pinus taeda, assembly GCA_000404065.3. NCBI lineage: Eukaryota > Viridiplantae > Streptophyta > Pinopsida > Pinales > Pinaceae > Pinus > Pinus taeda. Next base: position 13,230 of record APFE031027604.1, on the reverse strand, counting down.
CTAGATAATAAACACTAGAAAGAATTAATAAATTTACTTAATAAAGGAGAATTGAACAGCATTTAGCTTTTGAGGGAACAGTTAGCTATCTTTAACCATTTCTCAACTTTTTTAGTGATAATCATCAAACATGGTAGCATTAAAGTAGTGCCAAATAATTATACAATTTAATTTTTGATTTTGTAAACAATCTATTTTTGTAAAAGTAGTTTGTGATATTTTTCATCCTACTGTTGTATAAATAACTCTCTTCACGAGTTATCATGGGTTGCACCCGTGAAGAAACATTTCTAGACATTTGATGAAATTAATATTTCCGGATCATCAATATGAAGAAAAGGATTCTAAATTCTCGAATCTTTGATCGGAGAGTCCACAGTAAGTGAATTTTTACACCAATGTTTCGAATCCCAAATGGGATCCATCATCAGGGTTAAGAGAAAGATGAAAAAAGAAGAGCAAGAAGGAAGAGATAAATACTCAAGAGTGAATGAATATTGAAGGAACAGCACAGGTCGGCCAGAAAGATTAATAATGAAACCTAAAATTAAACTAAAAAAATTTTACATTCATTTCATTTAATTAATATCTATAAAACATAATCTTTATATAACCTAAAATCTATATTAATATTAATATCTATAAAACCTAATATATATATTAATATTAATATCATAAATCCTAATATCTATATAACATTAATATTTATATAACCTAATGTCTATATAACTTTATAAAACTAATCTATATATAACTTAATATTATATAACCTAAAGCTTATATTAATATTAAAATCTATAAAACTACATAAATAAATATCTATACAACTTAATCTATATTCTAATATCTATATCAATATCTATATAAATTAATAATAATATAACCTAAATTATATCTTAAATACTATATTAAAATCTAAACTATATTAAAACCTACAATAATGCCCAATTTATATTAAAACCTGAGAATGTAAAGGGAAAGGGAGGGAAGAACTAACCTGCTTGACAACTTACCTAGGGTTGGGTTGACGTTTCTTGATCTCACTGATCAGGGGAAGCCAGCTTCCGCTAATCTCCAAACCGATGTCTCTGTTCAGATTACAAGGATGCTTCAAGATTTTGAGGGCTTCTCTGATTTTCCGTCTCTGATGCTGCTCTTCTCTTGCGATAATCGATGCGTTTTCTAAGCAGATGTGGTGTTTAGTCTTCGAGGAGTGCTCTGCCAAGGCTGAGGTACAAGATCTTCCATTCCTGATGTCAGCGCCATGTTCTTTTAGTCTTGTCTGGAGGGAGCGACCAGTGTTACCTATGTAGCTTTTCCCACACGAACAGTCTATTTTATAGACTCCTTTGAGCTTCTGCTTGTCAATATCATCCTTAACAGATTTTAAACTTTGTCTGATTGTACCGGGAGCTGAGAATTGAGTTATAATGTTTTTCTTTCTTAGGATTTTTGCCATTTTATTTGTGACTCCTTGGATATAAGGTAGAAAAACCTTACCACCTTGAGGTTGATCCTGCTCTTTAGGTATGGGAGATGACAACCTCCTTTCAGCTTTCTTTATGGCTTTCTTAATCTCATGATCCTTGTAGCCTATATTTTTGAAAGTTGAAACTAAATGCCTCTTTTCTTCATTTATATGTTCTGAGTCAAAGATACGGAGGGCTCTAATGGCAAGAGTGTTCAGGACGCCAAGCTTTTGCGCTGGGTGATGGTGGGAGTCAGCATGAAGGTAACTCTCTGTGTGAGTTGACTTCCTGAAAACCTTATGGCCCAAAGAACCATCCTCTTTCCTGATGATGAGAATGTCCAAGAAAGGAATTCTCAAATTCTCTTCAAGCTCCATAGTGAATTTTAGATCAGGGGAGATGGAGTTAAGGTGATTGAAAAACTTGTCGAGTTCTGCTTTTCCATGGGTCCATTTTATATTGGTGTCATCAACAAAACGCTTCCACCATGCTGGTTTTAAAGGATAAGAATCCAAGGCCTTCTTCTCAAAATATTCCATGTATAAGTTGGCCACAATTGGCGAGAGGGGTGATCCCATTGCTACACCAGATGTCTGTTCATAGAATGTTCCTTGGAATGTGAATACAGTTGACCTTAAGAAGACTTCAGCCAGTTTTGTGGTCTTTGGATCAGTGACACTTCTTATGACATGAATGGCTTCATCAAGAGGAATCTTTGTGAATAAGGAGACCACATCAAAGCTCACAAGGATGTCCTCCTTTTCCATTCTTTCTTTTTTAATAAGATTCACAAAGTCGTGCGAGTCTTTAATGAAGGCGTCAGTGTTTCCAACCAGGGGTTTTAGAATCTTGGCGACATATTTAGCAAGCTCATAGGTTGGGGAGCCAATGGTATTAACTATCGATCTAAGGGGGACCCCCTCCTTATGGATCTTGGGTAATCCATAGATTCTAGGGATGGTTTCGCAAGAGGGTGTTAATTTCTTCTTCAATTTTTCGTCAAGGCTGGAATCTGAGATAATCTTTTTTACATCCTTCATAATTTTGGGCATGGGATTACTGTCCAACTTCTTATAACTACCGCAATTTAGGTGATCATTCATTTTCTTAACATAGTCTTCTTTATCAAGGATAACTGCTGCTCCTCCTTTATCAGCTTAAAGAAAAACTATCTTGTCATTATTTTGTAAGGATCTAAAAGCCTTTTTCTCTTCTTTACTCAAGTTTCTTTTGGGAGCCTTGGCTTTTCTCATGATGAGAGAAAACTCTTGCCTTAATGCTTCTCTGTCTTCAAGAGGGAGGTTGCTAATCCCATCTTCAATGCTACAGATCATCTTTTCAATCGGAAGGCTTTTAGGGGCCATTGCAAACCCCATCCCCTTGCTGAGAACATTAACGGCTACCTAGTCAAGAACCTCGGAAGACAGGTTAACTACTTTTCTTTTTGATGTTTATCCATATGAGTTTTCGCCAACCTCCTTATCACCCTTGTTCAGCACATTGCTTTTAACCACATCTTTCTGGATAAAACTGACATTTATAGTGTTTAATTCTAGCATTTTCACACCCTCATCGAATTTGTTTACTTTGTTATGCGCATCTTCTCTCGAGACATCTTCGTTGTTTCCCACCACTATCAATTATGCCTTATCAATTCGCTTCCAGCTATTGTCAATTTCTCTTCCGTTATTTTCATCTGATCCATTTAAGTCGTTACTTGGACAATCTTCTGCGTTCTTCATATAATTGCTACTCGAATTTTTAAACAGGCATTTACCTCTGCTATTCGGCGCTTCTGCGTTATCGTTATCCGAATTCTCAAATTCGTTTACACTGAATTTATTTGGGTCTATCGAATTATTAAACCGGTAATTACTATAAGGCATTCCTGCGTTGTTACCTTTATCCCCATTTGTAATCGAATTATTTGGTGTACCTGCGTTATTGTTATCCGAATTATCACAATCGTTTACACTGCTTTTATTTGAGTTATTGAACGGGTATTTACTATATGGTATTCCTGCACTATCGTTATCTGAATTATCACATTCGATTACACTGCCCTTACCTCTGCTGTTAGGCGTTTCTGCGTTATCAGTTCCTTTATCTGGATCATCAAAATCGTTTACACTGATCAAATTAATAAACCGGCCCTTTCCTCTGCTGTTAGGCGTTTCTACGTTATCAGTTCCTTTATCCGGATCATCAAAATCGTTTACGCTGATCGAATTATTAAACCAGCATTTAATTATCCTATTTGGCATTCCTGCAATTTTATCCGAATAATCACTTACGCTGTTTTTATTGTTGGTACTGGGGTCAGTGCAGTTACCAGGATATATCGAATTATTAAACAGGCACTTAATTCTGCTATTCGGTATTCTTGCATCATTTCCGTTACCTTTATCCCTTGCACTGTTTTTATTGCTAGCGTTGTCCGAACCTATTTCATTAACCTTTAGAAGCTTGATTAGCTTCTTGTGCTGCCTGGTCTGCGCAGTTTTCCACTCCTTCTCTGCTTTTAGTGCAGTCCTGCTATCTATAATGGCCCACAGGTATTTATCGATGCTGTTGGCAAGTTTAAGGTGGGAAGAGAGGGCCAAACGACCAAGATGCTCCAGGGAGGCTCTAATTCTTCTGATTTCGGACCGGATTAGAGAGAAACTATGATGGAGAAATTCTTTAATGTTGAATTTATTATGTAACCTATGTTTAACCTGTGCAAATGGAGGAATAAGATTGTTGTCCCGACAATTTTTGAGGAAATGAAGATCTGAGGCTCTTCTTTTTATCTTAACTCTAACACTTTCCAGTGCAAGAACTTCACTCCAAGTATCCCCTCCATACCGGGATAATATATTGGATTTCAGAGATCTGTGGTGTGTGATTTTCGATTCTTTGATCAGAGAGTCCACAGTAAGTGAATTTTTACACCAACGTTTCAAATCCCAAATGGGATCCATCATCAAGGTTAAGAGAAAGATGAAAAAAGAAGAGCAAGAAGGAAGAGATAAATACTCAAGAGCGAATGAATATTGAAGGAACGGCACAGGTCGGCCAGAAAGATTAATAATACACCAACGTTTCGAATCCCAAATGGGATCCATCATCAGGGTTAAGAGAAAGATGAAAAAAGAAGAGCAAGAAGGAAGAGATAAATACTCAAGAGCGAATGAATATTGAAGGAACAGCACAGGTCGGCCAGAAAGATTAATAATGAAACCTAAAATTAAACTATTTTTTTTTTACATTAATTTTTATAAATTGATAACATTTAATTAATACCAATAAAACATAATCCTTATATAACCTAACATGTATGTTAATATTAATAGATAAAAAAATTCTATATATAATAGAATTATATATTAATACTAAAAACTAATATATATATAATATATATATAATAGATAATATATATTAATAATAATACGTATAAGATTTAATATTATATTAATAGATTGATAAAGATTAATAATGTAATATTCTATAGACTTAAATATAATGGGCAATTACATATATAATTAGTATATATATAATATGATAAATCCTAATATTATCGAACATTAATATTTATATAACCTAATGTCTAAATAACTTTATAAAACTAATCTATATATAACTTAATATTATATAACCTAAAGCTTATATTAATATTAAAATCTATAAAACTACATAAATAAATATCTATACAACTTAATCTATATTCTAATATCTATATCAATATCTATATAAATTAATAATAATATAACCTAAATTATATCTTAAATATTATATTAAAATCTAAACTATATTTAAACCTACAATAATGCCCAATTTATATTAAAACCTGAGAATGTAAAGGGAAAGGGAGGGAATAACTAACCTGCTTGACAACTTACCTGGGGTTGGGTTGACGTTTCTTGATCTCACTGATCAGGGGAAGCCAGCTTCTACAACAAGGATTTCAGACACCACAGATCTCTGAAATCCGATTCTAAATTCTATTTTGCATAGATTGTGTTTCCTGTAAGTGTTTCCAGTATTACTAATTATGATTTTCTTCATATTCTTATGACTTTACAGAGATAACCAGGTTTTGAAGCCCTAAAAATCCAGTCTACAACAAGGAGGATACCCACCTGGTATGGACCTTGGTTAGCAGCTCCTTTTCCGTTTGGTATAGTGGGTCCGACTGGGGATATGGGACCAATTTCCCAATTTATGTGTGTGTGTGTGTGTGTTGAGAATTGATATTTCCTTTATAAAATTTCCTAAGTGAGATGCTCTAATTCAAACTCTAATCTAATGACATGCAATTGTATTCTAATAAGTAGAAATATCTAATTCTACACTAACCCATGGTGTAATCCTTTTGTTATACGATCTAAAATGTTTTCAGATAACAATTGGTAATAAAGATCATTCAATTGTTATGGGAAAAGAATTAAATATAGTAAACCACTTTGTATAAAAAGTTAGACGAAACAGTTGTGAAAAACATATTGCATAATAAGCTACTCATACATTAAGTATAAATAAATAGCTATCACCGTACAAAAGTGCCAAATCATAACTCAAGCATTCACGCATTAATATATAAACAATTGAACATGAATATCACTTGAACACAAAGGCAAAAATAGTTAAGAGATAGAGGTACCATTTATAACTAATTCTACTCATGAGCTTCAAGCGATAATGATTTATATCTTCTTAATCCAACATGCACTAAGAGTATAGAAGTGCAACATCAGTAGATGATATTAAATGTAGATATCAATAAATCTTGTTCCATTCATTCATCAGAACCTCCTCGGAGGGTGGAAAGGTGCATGTTCTGAGGACAAGTTTTTGATAAATTTCAGGACCCTTCTCTAAATGCAAGAGAAGGGTTTAAATACTACTAACTAAATCTAAAAATAACTTATTACAAAAATGTAGGATATGATTTAAATGATCGTCCTTTTTATAGGAAAAATAAAGTAAATTTAATACTAATATTGAATCTAAAATTAACAACTAACTATTTCTGTATCTGCTCCTTGAAATCACAAGCATTCAGCATTTGCTTGAGGAGAGTCGACTGGCTGACTTCAGACTTTAACTGTCCTGCGAAAACCGAATCAGTAAGAGCTGGTGCCATCTTCACCGCAGAATTCATGATGCATTTGAAAGTCATACATTGGCTGTGTGGTTTTAACAAATATGCCCAGTAAGCATCCCAATTCAACTTAGTTAATCTTTTGATTGATCCTACCTTTTCTTGAGCCTTCTATCTCCAGCTTATTTGCAATTGTTCTACTTTCGGTAGATACCCTGGAGTGGTTTCTGAGATCAGATTTGTCCTATGCAAATTTTCATTTATGCAGTCAATAACGCTATTTTCTGTCATGGCTGCTTCTTCTGCCGCTTTCTCTGCTTTTCTAATTTGCACATCCCATTTGTTAAAGAGAATTTCTTTGTGATTGTCATTGATTATTGATGTGCCTACTCTTTTTCCCTCCTCTGTTTCTTGCCAAGCCAAATATTCAGTAACTTGTTTATCAATTAAATCATAATCATGTTGTAAGTCCACAACTTGATTAGTGATTTTGTCACTTATTTCACAATATGAGTTCCACTGTGATATTCTTTGGCACAATGCTTCCTGTTGCTATAGTAGTTGATCGTTCAGGGAAATGCATTCTGTGATGAATTATGTAAGCTTAGGATCATCCTTGTGCATCTCTTGCATATCTTGTAACTATTCTTCTCTCTCAGGAAAACTGTTCTGGTAGCCTATCTACATTTGTTGGAAGTCTTGTTGTAGTCTTTCAAGCTATTTCTATGCTTCGTTGTTGGTGTTGGCTTGTTGCAACTGTTACTAGCAAACTTGTATTTGGTCTTCCTTTTCTTCCTTTTTCTTCTCACTACTGCCTTGTGTTGTGGACTATAAAATATATTAAGAGGAGGAATCTCCTCTATCTTGAGTATATGTTCAGAGGACAGGGTCATAGGAATATGTCCCATATCTGAGACATTGCTAATTGTTCTTGTGACTATATCTTTGTTGCCTGTGCATTGCTCATGGGGATCTTTGTGCTTTGCCCTTCAAGATTGATTAAATCATTAAAGGACTCCTATTATTTCTCTAGCTCAGTTCTGACTGATGGTGGCTGAACGATGAGAGGGGGAGGATCTATTTGTCGAGAGGTCAAAGTCTATTGCTATGGGAGCTCTTTTGACTAGGCAGTATCCTTTACTGACCCCTCGCTTTTACGATGGTCACTTTCTGATCTCTTAAAATGTTCTGATGTTTCTTTCCCAGACTTAGATTTAGATCTATCTGTGCCTGAACTTCCACTAAGACTAATACTTGGAGTTGGTTCCCTTACGGGTTCTAAGTGTAGTTTTTCCAAAGGAATATTAGCTAACCTCCTCTCCCTATATATCTTGAACTGATGAAATTCTGCTGGAGGGAATCGCATTTGGGCCGAATGTAGAACTTCTTCAAGCATACTTTTCTATTGGAACATGTCATCAAAAAGATCATCTTCTTTAGAAAACAACTTTATTTTGACTATGACAGTGAAATTCTTAGCAATATCATGAGGGTTAACTAGTCCTCCTGGAAACTTGAACAATTGTAGACACATTATGATGTTTACTTCCTTGAATGCATGGCCTACATCAAATAGTGAAAAGGCTCCACAGGCTACAGGAAATTGTGGCCAGATAGCCTTCTTTTTGTCCTTCAAATCTTTAGTCAAGCCTCCTTCTCTGCTGGTTTGATAAGAAATTTCTTGTGTCATCAATTTATCTGGGACATACAAAGGTAAGACATGAGGGGAAGCGGAACTTCTGAATACCCTGACATATGTAAATAGTTCTTCTCTAAACCATCTCGCAACCAGGACTATATCTACCTCTGCTTTAGGAGAACATCTTGGAGCATCTTTATCATACAACATTTTGTACAGGGGCAACATGATTCCATGAAAAATCTTGTAGAAAAATGGAGTGAACTTAGAGTCCCATAATTCTTTGTGATAAACATGAATGGGTAAGGGGTCTTGAGTCATGTATTTCCATCCCATTAAAGGAAACTTGGAAACATAGCAAATTGCATCCATTACATATGCCGATAAGTGGAATGGGGTATAAATTCTCTGAGAAACAGTTCTTTTAGACTGGGAATTTAAAATGGCAGGGGCTAAGTTGTCGGACAATATTTTAGACCAAACCATAACAGTAGCATTAATGGCGGCATCCAATAATGGTAGCCATTCATATGAGAATTTGTTAATGTTTGGCTTCCCAAAAAGTCTACAAAGCATAGGAGCAGTAAAGCAATATGTGGAAGTGAGAGAACTAGTACTATACATACCATGTTTATCTCTTTTTAGTGTTCATCTCTCCTTGTCCAATCTTTGGTGCATTCTGCCAGGTCTTCATTCTCTTTGGCAAACTTCTCTATGAATTGTTTGTTATAAGTCACCTGTGGCTCTGGTAAATGATACATGAGCTTCAAATATTGTGGAGTGAATGAGCCGATAAGTCCTTGACCCTGAGTTTTAAATTGTCTATTTTTTATGTCGGCGCAATCCAGGACTCATTTAACCATGTCCATGTAGGGGAGAATTTTGGGCCTCGCCAGTATCCGATGTAAGAATCAACAAGCTAGATCTACAAATGATGCCTCAAAAGACCCCTGTGAACCTGCACTAGCCATAACCTCCATTACCTTGGGATTCTCTTCTTCAAGTAGATTATATAGAACTTCCCAAGTAGTAATACCAGCGTCTTTGTTATAGGCAGTGTCTGTATACAAGAGTGTCATTTCTTTGTCTTCAGAGCTCAGAGCTTTGCCTTTCTTCCCCATAATATCCTGTATACTACTTTGTATAGTTCTTTGTTCTTCATTCTTGCAGTTTACAAGTGAGGTGAGAGTAATGATAAGGAAAGTTGATGGGAAATTTTTAAATTTCAAAGACATAAAAAATATACCACCTTGCGTGAACTGGCTCTTCAATAAGCACAAAACCATATTTCATTAACAACTGGCAACTAACTCATTAATTAGTATTAAAGCGCATAACGAAGTCTCGGTTTATGGAAAAACGTTTTCCCAAATAATGAGCCCGAAAGATCTGCGATGAAGCAATTTTTTGATTTGCTTCGCAATATCGCAGATTGTTGTATCGCATTTTCACAATATCATTCCACCTGTCTATAGGAATATTGCTTTGCCACTCTATCGCAATATCGGAGGAGCGTGGCATATGACAATTTTTGTTAATGTGTTTTTTGCGACATGCGATTTTGCAATATGCGCCATTGCATATCGGTGGTTTGGGGATTTTCAGTGTAAGCAGTCTTTGATGCATGTAATGCGATATATGTTTTTGAATATGTAGTTTTGCATCACAATCTTGTGATTTTAGAGGTCAGCTTGTAAGGATGTATCGTATTATCCTTTTCGTGATGTAATATTTCTTAAGGAGTAATTTTATCTTACCTTATCATGAAACTTAAGCTTTTTTAGATTTTTCATGGGTATTTTCCTGAGTTTATGATGGTAAGTTTTATTAAAAAGGAAATACAAGCACTAATTAATTTTTTCAATTTTTTACTAAGTGTCCCCTCTTATGTAGCATTAGTAATAACACTAAATAAGAAGGGGGGTCATTGCTGGCCACAACAATTGGCAATTCACTTGGAAGAACCAGTTATCTCTGCTTTTCTTTTGAATTTTCTAATCTTCCAAAACAGAAAATTTTCTAGAAAATTAAACTTTATTATAGAAAGATAAAGTACATTATGCTTTTACCTATCAATTGTTGTGTGTGGAGCATGATTGTTTAGAGGTCTTTGTTTCAGCTAGATGTATACCCCAGGAAGTTTTGTACACCCCTCCATGCGGGGGGGTGCGGGGGTCCAGAGGGGCCGATCCCCCCCAGCTGGGGGGTCTAGGGGCCAGCGGTCCCCTGGCGGGGGCTCGGGGGCAGCACCCCCGAAGCTAAAAATAGATGTAAATTTTCCTTGTAAAAGTATAGTAATTTCTAGTCAATCTGGGCCGTTCATTAGGAGGATGATCTGACAATAGAACTTATGTTTAGTTTAGGGTTTTTTGCTCTAGAAGGCAACCCCTCTCTTTGTATGAGGGCATTGTATTTAAGGCTATGAGATAGATGTGTATTCCATGTGTGAGCAAGAAACAAAGAGGTGAGACTGTGAGAGAAGACAGAGGATATTATAGCCGATTTGATGTAGGTTGTGTCTCTTCATTTTGCTAAATAATAGAAAGAAAGGACTGGCTATTCGAGGTGGACATAGCCCAAACTAGGTGAACCACGTATATCTGTGTCTCTCTTGTTTTGTGCATTTTTTTGTCTTTATATTTCCGTAATATTTTATGTGTTCCATTGCTCTGTAATATATAATATTCTAACATCAATGATATTTTGTTTCTTCTATTTTCAACTTTGATTATTTATTCCCTCAACCTAGTTTGTGTTTCTACATCAGTCATTACTTAGTTTATAAAGATAAACACAAAGCCTTCTCTGTAAATTAGTTTTGAATATGCTCATTTGTCGTAGCTAGATCCGCTACTGCCAGCAAGCATTTATAGCCTCAATAGCATTACCTGTTACCCAGCAATGATCATGTATCCTACTTAGAGAAATATACAATTTTCAAAGAGAAATCCATATCCACACTTATTGATTTCATTTTCTTGTTTACCCTTAAAGAACAATGTCTTGGTTTGATAGCCAATTTATCACACAGTCATTCAATTGATTTATAACTTTGCTGAACACGCTGGCTCGTGATGAGGCCCCTTGTCTTCTGATTGCAACAATCTTGATTCATTTCCTTGTTGTGGTATGCAGTATTGGCAAAGTCAGCAAGCTATAATATCTATGATCATGATAAGCCGGCTTGTGATGAGACCTCTTACTTTTTAAGTTAAAGTCTATCATTGGATCATTGTCTGAATGGTAGAGTTTTTGGAAAGAGCTTTTCTATAGAGAATCTTCATTTTGTTAGTCATACCTCTCATTCGACTGATATAAAACAATTTCCCACTAAAGGTCATTTTTCATCAAACTGGACAAGGTTGAAACTAGTATCATTTCTAGGCCTAGAGTCTTTTACTATATCTTTCAATAATATCGATCAATTTTCTGAAAGAATTCTATTTATACAAGTGAAAAAACAAAATCTAAAAGAGAATTTGTGTCTTTTTCGTAAATCCCTATTGTAAACATTTACAACGGGCATTATTATGGAAATAAAACCTAATCTACCAAATAGAAGAATGATCTCCTATGGAAAATATCTTTTGAGGATCTATCCATTAACAGGTAAAGAATCTCTCTTTCCTATTAAATCCTGTAACATAAAAGTGGATGGACCTATGACTTTTATGATTTGGAAAAGGCCAAGCCACATTCGTTGAAATTTTGTATGTTTCCATTTTTCCTCATGAGCCTTGTCCCATTTTGAAACTAGATCTCCCATCTAAAAGTCTTTTCTGGATATCATGTTTGAATCAAAAGAGGCTTTTAGTAATGCTTCATTATGAGCGTGAGTTATTTTGGCCTATTCTCGTTGTTCTTCTAACTTAATTATTTTCAGTTGCCTTAGTTGTAAGGAGGAAGTTGGTGCTTCATCAATATATCAAACTAAGGCCAAAGAGGGAATTGCTAAATGAGTCGGAAGAATCACTTCTTTCCCATAAACTAAATTGAAGGGAGAATTGCTGATGGAGGCTTTCTGCATTATTCGATCTCCACATAAAGCATATATTAAAGACTTGTGCCAATTTTATGATTTTGGTCAATGGTTCACTTAATAATTCTGATTAAGTTTTTATTTGTAGATTCAGCTAACGCATTCCCTTGTGGACAGTAATTGGCAGATTATTTAAGCTTCAAACCCCTTTTGAGTGCAAATTCAGTCATTGCATTACCAAAAAAAATATGATGCATTATCAAACATTAAAGCAGAAGGCAACCCAAACCTGGTGATTATGAACTGATCTATGAACTTGATGATTTTTTCAGCATAATCCGTCTTGAGTGGAACTACTTCTACCCATTTTGTAAAGTAATTTGTTGCTGTAAGGATATATCTATGATATTTAGAAGATGGAGGAATGATTTCACCTATTATGTCCAATCACCACTGATCAAAAGGCTGCGCAATGTTGGCTAGTTTTGGTGGCAAGGATGGTTTCTTTTGTCTCCCAACAGCGGTTTGACAAACTTGACATTTCCTCATGTAGTTATGTGAGTCTTTGAATAATGTGGGGCAATAATAGCCTATGCATAAGACTTTATGAGCAGTAGCATCTCTAGCACAGTGTCTGCATGCTGGCCCATTGTGGAGTTCCTGCAAGACTTTTTCAACTTCAGATTTCTCAAGACATCTAAGGAGAACATAATCATAATTTATTCTAAAAAGAACATCGTTCATGAGGTGATATTGTTTGGCTTTCAACCTTAGAGCTCTTTTCTTGGTATGATCGAGGTTTGAAGGAGCATATCCATTCTTTAGATAATAAATGATATCAACGTATAATGACTCAACATCGTTTAGGCTTACCTCATACATTTCTATCTCTGTAGATGGAATTTCAAACATAAGCGATGCTCCGGCTAGCATTTTGTGAAAGCCTTGACCTTTTACAATACTTGCTGGTTTGATTTCTACATCATATTCCTGTAAGGAAGTAACCCAATTGGCTCCTTTCTCACCCACATCCTTTCGTACTAAAAGATTGTTGGGTTGT
>APFE031027600.1:0-13560 GCA_000404065.3 Pinus taeda | reverse complement strand
TGACAGATCAGGGAAGTCAATTTACATCCAACATGATGGAGAAGCTGATGGAAGAATACAAGATCAAGCACAAGAAATATACTCCTTACGATTCGCAAGCAAATGGCCAAGTGGAGTCTACCACCAAAAACATTGAAAGTATCATCACCAAGACTGTTCATCTACATAGAAGAGATTGGGTTGAAAGGCTTCCTGAAGCCTTATGGGCCTATAGAACTACATGGAGGAATACAATAGGATACTCTCCATATGAACTTGTTTATGGGAAAGAAGTCCTGCTCCCCATTGAATTTCAAGTTAAAACTTTCAAGATGGCAGTTCAGTTGGGGATGGACTTATCAGACGCTCAAAAACACAGAATGGAGTAGTTGAATGAACTAGATGAGATTAGACAAGAAAAAATTCTAAGGACTGATCTAGTTCAACATCAAAGAGCTATGTGGCATGACAGATATATCAAAGATAAAAAGTTTCAAGAGGGAGATTGGGCACTACTATTTGATTCCAAGTTTAAAGACTTCAAAGGAAAATTTCAGACTCATTAGCTTGGTCCATATGAGATCGACAAAGTCTTTAACAATGGAGCGGTAAGAATCAAGACCATTGATGAATTTCAAACTCCTCTTATTGTGAATGGCCATAGATTAAAGATTTATCATAATCCACTCTCAAAAGAAGAATTTGTCAGAATGTTTCAAGAAAATTCTGCAATAAGGTTGGTGAAGAAGAATTTTTCTTCCCCACCAACCTAGCCTTTGTTCCTTTCTGTTAAAAAAAGAAAAAAAGAAAAAAAAAAATTGTATAAGCCTGAAAACCAATCTTTGATTGGCAGTCTTGTACAGAAAATGTAGAGTGAAAATGAGGGACACCTGACACTCTATATTTTCCAAAAGAAAAAAATCTTTCTTTCTTTCTCATTTCCATCTCACTCCACTCACTTCATCTCACCTCATTTCATTTCCATTTTCACTCCACTCCATCTCATCTCATCCATTTCATTTCATCAATAAAAAAAATTTCCCCCATGATCATTTCCATTCAGATAGTTATTGTCTAACTATCTCTATTTAGCTAAGTGGTTGTTATGCCAATTTTCCGCAACCAGAATCCGTTTCCGCAGCCAGAAGCAGTTTCTGCAGCCACCACTCTGCTTTTCACATTCACAGTCAAGATGTTAGTACAATAAAATAAAAATGTAGGTATGACCAAGCATGAAGACATGCATATGGAGCATCTATAGACATCAACAGGGAGCAATTGAGTCAGGGCTACTGGACAACAAAAAAAAGGATTCTAAAGGTATGGGCAAAAATTTATTTCAAATAGCAATTAAAGGCACAAATTTGCATAGTTATTGAACCATTAAAGCTCACTATGTGCAATGATTATTACGATAGATCCACTACCATTCCACGACCTTACTCCATAACTCATACATTTACTCCCGAAATTGTCTCATGATTATTTTTCGGGTTCAACTCATAGATGAACTGCACTCCCACACTCCACTTGTATTCATGAGATGTGACCTATGTGAATACGGCTCCTCTCCACCATAATTTGTGCAGTCATTTTATCAACATGTAACGTCTCTCACGTAGTCGTTCAATTCAAAATTCTAATGCCATTTCACTTGTGTTAAAGCTGCACTTCATTAGCATATGTCTCCATTTTATCTCGGCTGCTCATCCTCTGTTTCCACTTACAACTTCTGAACATCCCAATTCCCGTATCCATTTTCCATTTTGGCCATCGTTCTTCCACAAAATTTGCAAACAGAACCGTCTTACCTCTGATAAAAACCTCATACAATATGCAGTTGAATTCCAGAGAGAATTCTAAACAAAGGAAAGAGGGGACGGCTACTGAGGGTAGAGCTGGAAGGGTTTAAATTTTTAGAAGGGTACCCTCAGGCAAAGGAATTGCTGAAGAAAGCTAAGTGGCTCCGTTTCATCCAGAAATTCAAAGGCCATAATAAGGAAGTCATGAAAGCCTTTGCAAGGTCTTTCAATGACTAGGTGGTGGAGATTGGAGACCTGAAATTCACGGTCATTGAAGCCTCAATTGTAGCAGCTACAGATTTGCCCCAGGAAAGCGAGCGTTGGTTTAAAAACAAAAGTCTGGACGAGCAAGCATGGAGAGTTATATTGCGTAACCCAGGTATGGATGTTACTGTATTTACAAGAGGGATTCTTGTTCATGCACTGAAAGAAGAATGGGTAGGCTTACTATTAATCATTCAAAAATTTATCACTTGTGAAGGCCGATTTGGGACGATGTACATGTATCACACTAGGCTATTGATGAACTTTCTAGAGAAACAAGCTCTTAATCTTCCCTATTTCTTACTGTTGAGTTTGAAAAAGATGACTACTATAGTCCAAAAGAACATAGGAGATATAGAGCCTCATTTATATCATCATGGACTCGTGAGGATTCTAGTTGAAGACCAGTTGAAGAGAAACAAAGATACTTGGGAGAGGTTTGTAGTGAGAAACTATTTTCAAGAGCAATCTGAAGCACTGGGAAGCAGTACACCAAAGGCACCGAGAAAGAGTAGGAGAAAAGGAAAAAATGCCATAATCCAAGACTCTCCTATTGATAAAACTAAAGAAACTGTTCAAAAAGAAAAGGAGGAAAGAATTAAGGGCAAAAAGCAGAGAAAGTTGAAGGGAAAGAGGAACTTACAAGATGTTTACCAATCACCAGAACTATCTATAGAGGAAGACTATCAAGTGTTATTTGAGAGACTAGTGCATCTCCAAAAACAAGTTGCCACAACTAAGAAAGAAGAAAAAGGGAAAAAAATTATGGAAGAGGAAAGTACTAGCCCATAGTACTTAAGAAGGAGCAACAGACTCAAAGGAAAGTGGAGGAGAACACAAGTAAAAGGACCCCACTTCATTGACTTGGGTGGGGAAACACCTGAGAAACCTCAAGCTGGCCATAGTCCACCTCATCCTCTACCTAATATTGAAGCCAACCCTTCAGATGTTGATGTAAGCCCTTCTCAGCCAGAACTAGAAGACAGTCCTCCTCCTCAACAAGACTTTGAAGCCAACCCAAGGCAAACACCTGAAATTGATCCAAAACAACAAGAGGTATATGACTACCTTGAATCTTTAGAGAAGACAGCTGCAGGCCCGAGCACACCATCCATTCTCCCTCACATAACACAAGATGCACAAGTTCAAGCTTTGAAACAAGAAGTGTTTGAATTGGAGGTTTTACACAGGGACATTAAACAAGAAAATGAGGCATTAAAAGAGCAAAGCAAAGTGGAAAAAATTATTCATGATAATACCATGTTACATATGGGTTTGTGGCAGAAGAAGAACAAGAAACTAAAGAAGAAGTGCAGAAAGTTGAGCAGGGAATTAATCAATCTCAAGTTCTGATGTTTTATAAGGAAACCCATGATGGTGGTAGCACCAAGAAAGAAGAGGAGAGGACTGGATGTATTAGCAGAGGCTTCAGAATACATAGACTAAAGGGAGATGACTAAATTTTGGTTGCATGAGGACATGCAACACCTTCACATTGGGGGTATGTTGAGTCCCAAACTTACACCTTCCCTACATCACTTTTTAGCCTTTTTCTCCAGTTACCTGAACCTCTAAGCTATCAAATCATTGCATAATAGTTTAAAATGAGTATATAAAATGGTTTCCTAACTATGTTTTGTGGCTGCTGTTTGGTTTACATTTTTGTTCAACCAGCTGCGGAATCTGTCACTTGCGGCAACCAGAATCAGTTTCCGCAGCCTTTTTGTTAAACTCTATGCTACAGGTGTCTATTGAAGAACTCAGCCACATGGGAAAGCTATAAAGGACGTGGACATGGAACATGTCCCCTTGGTTCAGCCAAATCATCCACAGAAGCCCGCGGTCGAGGCTGGTCAAACGGTGGTCAACACAAGGAGTTAAGCGATGGCACGACTCTGTTTTCAGCACGAGGAGGATTGCGTGGCAAGGTCCTGAGTTTTAGGAGGTGTGTTAACACCTAGGGACTACTCATGGACCGAATCCAACACACCATCTCTTTGGATTTACTGCCCACGGCTACCATGCTGCTAAAATTCTGATTATGGTATTTTACGTGCTTGGCTACCAGCGCAGACCATGTTAGTTAGTTATGTATTTTCTGCTATAAATAAAGCATCTTCATATGCGTATAGCTAGTAGTTGCTAGGTGCAAACTTGACTGATGTACGAGCCTTTGAGCCGAGACTTAGTTTCTATTTCATAACTGCATTGCAATATATGAGAAGACACTGATTTTGCGTTCAAATTCGTGATTGGTTCTGATTGACAGAGGGTGCAGAGGGCCCCTGTACACCAAGGTCCTGTAGTTGATGTATAGCTTTATGTTTTTCTTCATTTTACGCTCTTGATACCATAGATATTTGCTGTATATATTAACTTGCTCATGGCATTTATGTTATTTGTTGTCCATAGCTTCTTTTATGTTTTTAATTGAATGCCAACTGATCAGTGTTTGCATTTCAGGTTCTAATAGGAAGCCCGGGCAGTGCATATAGATTTTGATGACTAATGACATGATGGAATTATCTTGTCCTACTGCTGATTTGTTTTATTGGTTTTACTTCCAGCACTGTTTATTTCTTTAGTTTTTCTTTGTTCATTTACTTTTCTGCAAGTTAGTGATTAGACTATTCACATCATTCTTCAGTTACCGAATGGTGAGGGATTATAGAGTGAATGTGTAGCTTAATCTTAGTTTTATTTCATGCAACTTAGATATCAGATCATTCAATTTGTGTATGATTGCCTCCTATAGCCAGAGCGAGTCAAATGGTGAGGGGTCAAAAATGAGTTGATGTGATATGATTAGTTTACTTTGCTTACAATCTTTAAATTTCTTTGAGTTCATACTTTTCTTTTCTTTATACAACAGCAAGGATACTGGGTTCCATAGTCATAGTTCACTATTTTGTTAATTAGAATCTAGGCACATCTTGATTTCATCATTGTAAAGCTTGAACACCTTTGGAACACTTTGAAGTTTGGAAATTATTTTAAAGGCCATCATTACCTTGAATACTTTTGTCCATACTTGATTACTAGAATCACCATCTCACACACTACAACACATTAGGGAATCAACAAGAAGATAAATCCAAAAACAAACCAAAAACTAAAAACGACAAGAAATAAGAAAATGGTTATCTTGCATAGATAGTGCACTTCACTTCAACAGTTCATGACTCCTGGATTGACATTTTATATAGCAATTTAGAACACACTAAATTGACCAAACAATTGGGGTGCAAATTTTATCTTATGGCAGATGGTGGTGGTTTGGCTCAAATGGACATTGTACTTCTGCTAACAAAATCAATTATTAATGCTCAGTAGTGTGGCAAGTTTCTTATAGATAGTGGTCATGGAAAGTCATACACACCTATATCTAACTCCCCTGCTTCAACCCATCGTAGTAGTGGAGGCTTTAGTTTCAACATGTGGCCTTACCAATATTACTGTGGCTTTGTTATGGGCTCTACTATTCAAGGATAAAAAAAGTGCAGTAATCCTATGGTCTATTTGGCAATGAGACATGTTACCCACATGGAGGATGATGCAATTTTCATAGCCTTGTAAACAACAATGGATTTAAGCATTGGTGCGTGCCATTACCAACTTTTATCCAAGAAGTTGAAGAAACAATTATGCCACAGGAATGACAAATTCTAGAGGAAGAACTATTTCATATAGCCATAAACAAAATTAGATCCAAGCATCAAACTTTCCAACGACCAAGTGAGAACATTGGCATCCTTATTGGGGAGGTAATATGGTAACCTAAAATAATTGGACACATCTTAGATGTATTAGAGGCATATTTATTGAGCTTAGTATTTGGGGTTTTTCATACCATAAAGAGAAGAAAATTTCTCTTTTGCTTGGCTCTAAGGCGCAATGTATCTTAGATCATGACTCTGCAATCTTCAAAGATGTAGTACTATTGGTCAAATTTTAATGATTTTTTATCATAGCTTGGGATTATTAGAGCATTGATTACTTTACAGATATATATTTTGTAGGATAATTCTAGGACTAACTTGAGCATTTGAACAATGACAATGAGATATAACAAACTGTGCTATCAAATTTCAGGCCATGAAAAATATTATGTTGTTGTGATATATGAGGATATATCCTTATACTATATTAGGGGATCTTATTTTCTTCTCAGAGAAAATTTTGAGTTGTTTGTGCTTTAACAACTAAGGGAGTGTTAGACTGCAAATTGAAAATATTGAAGTAATATTTATCGCTAGTCTCTTTTTTCTTAAAATCTTATGGGATATGATGTCTGCTATGATTTGGATGCAAGTTTGGGTGTAATGATGGATTTTTTTTGGCTCATAATTTAATGGCAAGAACACACAATATAGCTATAAGGAGAGAGTGGATCCATTTCACTATGAAAATCAATCGTAAGTTTAGAATATATCCATTCCACTATGAACATATTGCCTTGTAGATTTTTTTCAATAGATATAAACTTCTAAGAATGTTCCAGTAAAAGAAATACACAAGAAATTCTATTAAAGGAAAATATAAAGCACTACAGTGCCCTACCAAATTGAAAAAAGATTCACAAAATTTCTATACAAGATACAATCGAGGGGAATCATTCCAGTGATAGAAATATAGGCTACAGATCTATCAATGTTTGGCTTGAGAGTTTACCATCCATTATAAAGGTTTTGATCTGGATACTGTAATATGTGTTGAAAAGTAGGTGTTAAGGTCTAGAAGGTTTAAGATTATTTCCCAATGCCTTATATAGGTGTTAAGGTCTAAAAGGGTACAATTTTTTTTTTTCCCATGTCTTGTATTATTATAAGGTGTCTAGAATGAAAGATATTGTCTATTTGATCAATAAGCACAATATTTGGAAATTGACAAAACTATAAGAAAAACTAGATTGTATATTCATTTTATCTCAATATTCATATGGAGGTTTGGAATTATTCAGATGTATGGTGGGGATGACATATATCATTTATTATAATCCCTAATCTTGAGGAACTTTATTAAGTTGAAACTTTTAACTTACATTTTCATTATTAGTAATTTATCATACACTAATTAACATCATTCTTAAATTGAACAACGCTCAAAGATAATGAAATTTGAATTTTCTTTAGGCTAATATATACTTCCTCTTAAGTGGAATACTGATGAATTATTAGGCAACACTCATTTTGTGGTAATATTATTAAGCAATGTGGTGAGCTTGGTTGGTGAGAATATGGCACTATTATAGTTCTAATCGAAGTTCAATATTCGAAAAATGTGGTGAATATGCTTCTTGGAGTCTCTGGGGATGTGTTTCTTTTAAAGGGGACAATTGTGCACAAACAATGCTTGTGATGTCCCATATAAGGCCATCCTTGAAGACATCTCACAGTGATCGACACTACTAGTTCTTCTGTTGAGATGACAAAAAATGGGCAAGTTATGAGAAAGTATTGTGGAAAAGTTAAAAAAAAAAAAAACGAATTGGTCATTTTATGTTGCAACACCACCAGAGGATCCAACCCATGATTCAATGTGTCTGAGGGACCTGATTCTAATGAAATGGAGGTATCTTCATAAGTGGAAAATATGGCATGTTATGGAAACATGATTTTCATTGCATACCAGAAAGAGAAATGTTGAACGAGGTGAAGCAACCATGAAAATTTATTCCATTACTTTAAAGTGGCATATTTACATGATACATAACTACGAGCTTCTCCAAATCCCCTATAATAACATCATTGATGTGTGAACTCACACCAGTATTAACAAAAAAATACAAGATAATGCCAAACTTATGAGATAGGTAAACTATGTAGCATGATATTTGCGGCAAGGTTATTTACAACTTGGTTTTTGTAACAATGTTGGAGTAAGGTGTTTGTACCACACATCATTCTACATATTACATGTGGACAAAGTGTTACATAGACACATCAAGGTGATTATAAATGAAGGATAATAGATATTCCAAAATATTAACTTAATGATAGAAAGTTTCAAGTGGTTTATCCTTGTACAAGTCCTTCCACTTGCTAAAATATATCCATGATGCAAATTTTGCTTCACAACTTTGGAAGAGTCAAAACTATAAGTTGAATTTAAGAAAAAATTCAATTAACAATGGAATGAAAATTCTCCAAATCCCTAATTGTTTTAGAGTTGACCGATTTTCATCTCCGATTTCTATATATTTCAAACAACTGGTTTGAATAATGGATATTAACATCCGTACAATATTGAACACCATTTGAATAACGCTTCTGTAAGTCTTGAACAGAGTTCTTCATTGGGCCAAAAGGATCATTCTCCATAAGGAATTCTGCAAGTAGAGAAACTTTGCATTACAAGAATTCTCACTTCTAAATTAGAAATTCATGGATGAATCAAAAAAATTCACCTACGTAATAAGCATAGATTATGGAAATGTTGGCCCACAATAAAAACATAGCAAGATAAAAAATACAGGCATGATTCTTTTGCTAATAGCTAACCTGATTCAAATTCTCAAAGTATCATTTTTGTGTATGCTCTGGAAATTATCAATATTATTTGTATGATTATGAAACCAAATTTTTTTCAATTTAACAATCCAATTGGCATACAATTTTACCTTGGGAAATTGCTAGTGAAATCTCCCAAAGACAAACAGGTCATTATGTGAGCGATTTTAAATCATTGTAGAAGTGAATATCTTGATATTTGGGTGCTTCAATTCAATTAAGATTTGTATACTTTTAGTAACAACATCTGGTAAGCGAACAAGTCGTTCTTTATTTAATATTAAAATTAATTTACATTTAAATTTTAAAAAAAATTACTAAACCTTTTTCTTATCAAATGAAAAACATTTCAATAAATCCTTATATTGTTGTGCTACAAATCCAAAAATGAAAAACGATTCATTTCTCTTAAATGTCAAGTTAATAAATTTATCTCATTGGGTATGTTTATTTTGGAATAGAGCCTCTAAAAATTTAATTTAATTATCAATAATTATTAGGTAGATGATATGGATTTAACTTCCATTAAATATTCTAGTTATAAATTATGCTTAGGGACATTTCTATTTTAGAATGAGACTTTCAAAATTTTAATTTAATTATCAATGATTATTAGATGGATGATTGAGATTCAACTTCCATGGAATATTCTAAACTATTCTTTATTATTCATTGATCAAAAATTGAGATTTATGTTTAAAGTAGTTATGTCATTTTTTTTCTTTTAATTTAACTAATTAATTAAAAAATTATCATATGAACAAGCGTCATATGAAATGAGTTATGATTTTTTTAGCATGAGATATTGTTAAGTCAAGGTATTGATTCATGGTATTGTAATAAAGTCTATTTACAAATTTAAGAATCTTCATAATAAAATTGGGTGGATCTCTATGATTGGGAATCTTCTTACATGTTTTTTTAAATGTAAATATGTTTAATTTATATCTTAATTATTTTTATAATAAAAAAAATAATAAAGTTATAATTTTGTTGATTTTCATGATTTTTTAAACTTTATCAATGTGAGATGTATCATGAAATAAGTGAGATTGATGTCTATAAATATTTATGAGCAATTTTAAAATATGACTACACTAATTATATCACATATTAAATTTGACTTACGCTAGTTATATCACATATTAAATTTGACTTATGATAATCAACAAATTTTAGGTCGAGTGATTTTCGAGTGATTTAGTGAATAAATCATTTTCCAAATTTACAATTAATTTATACACATTTTAATATATTTTAATATAATTGTTTTTTTTCAAATTATAAAATTAATAAATGATATTTAGCTTTACAAATATTAAAATATATTATCTTTAATATTAAATACTCAAATAATAAAATGTTATTTAACTTTACCAAAAATATATATATTTCTTCATTAACTATTAAATACTCAAGGTAAGTGATTTTTTGAAATATTTAACTAATCACCATACTATTTATTTTTTTATTAAAAAAATATTTGGATTATATTTATAGTTGTAATTTTTTAATTATCTTTTAGTTTTTTTTTTTCAAAATCAATTTAAAGGTCATTCCTAAGAGGTTTTCTGAAGCCTTCCATAATAGTTGTTATATCCATAGATGGTTACTATTTTCCACCCTTTCCCATTTTTTTTCAAAATCAAGTTAAAGGCCATTCCTAAGAGGTTTTCTAAAGCCTCCCATAATAGTTGTTATATCCCTAGATGGTTTAGATGGTTACTATTTTCAACCCTTTCCCATAAGACTATAAACAATTTATATATGGTTACTAAATCCAAAGGTTAGTTTAAATTGCTAATTTATACTTGGTTTTTCAAAAATACAAGTTATTATATAGATTGTAATATAATAATTAATTTTATTATAAATATTATTTGGATGTGTATTTATTGTAAATTTGATTTATTAATGAATTTTTGGTAATTTTGGTTTAAAAGATATATAGTTGAGTGAAACTATGAAAATGTGTAACACATTTTAAAAAGAGGTTAATTAAAGGAATGTGATTTCATTGTTTCCATTAAGATTAAAGAAGTAAAATATCTTACTTCTGAATTAAATCATCTATAAGATAGGCTAAGATTGAGATAAGAGTTAAATCATCCTTAAAATAAAAAATTCTACGATAGGATAAGAGTTAAATCATCCTTATGACAAGAATAAAAATTATTGGATTAAATTTTTAATTTTTTTAATTTCTTTTACTCAAAAGTTGTAGGTTTACATTGAATTAAAAATTTCTCAATAAAATGTTTAGATATGTTCAATTATTTAAATCTAATTACAAATTTATTATCTCAACAAATAATCACATATTTGAAATATATAATTTTTTCTACTTTGCTTTGTAATAATAAATATTATACGGTTTTAATCAAATAACTAATATTGGCAAATTAATGAAACAATTACATGTAATAGATGGAAAGCGAGAATAATATATATATGTTCTTTAAAAAATTATTGCTGGGGAAAACCAACAAACCTTGGGTTCTTATTTAGCTCTAGAAGAAATAGATTTTTACAACATGCAAGAATTTGCTCGAGCAAATATACAACAAAATATCTCAGCCCACACATGTGTTCTAATAGAAGAAATTATGCACACAAGAAAAGCTTCTCCTCAAGTCCCGAGAGAAAACTCGATCTGCTAGCTCTAAGAAACCCACCCCCCTTGATCCAAGTTAACTTGGCCTCTTTGTTGATCATGCTTAGTTAATCAAACACATATGAGTATTAGATAGAGATAGGGCAATGACTATAGAAATAAGCCATATCAATAAGCTAAATATGATAGGTGGTTGTGATGGATCAATCAAAGTCAATAAAATTGTATAGATCCACTTAGAGTAGTGTCCAATACTTAACACTCAAGTCATAATGGCATTCAATGGATATTGTTTATCTTAATAAAGGTAAATCTATGCTCATAGTTACAACCATTGTTCTGATATTTCTCTAACATTTTTTTACTCTTGCTGCGAACTACCCCTTTCCATTGAATCCCAACTCATGCCAAACCAAATGTGCCTCTCCTTCTTGGAAAATTTTAGGGGTGGAATTTAACCCTTGGAAAAAATCAGGGTGTTTCAAATTTTTATTCTGCTATTTTTTTGTATCATAGTGCATTATTATCAATTACTCCAAATTTATTTTTATAAAAAATTAGGTATGGGGGTTAGCCCAACCTTATTTCTAGGGACAGGGAAAAAAGTAAATTTAGCCCCTCAAATTGGGAGCTACAACCTTCCATTCACCCCAACTTACAATAATAAGCTACTTCTCCCTTACCATTTGGTGTAAAATGAGTTTCTTGCTTTCATTCACCCCAATTTCATGATATTGGGATTAATTTGGAGAAAATGATCTTCACCTTTTGGAACAAATGGTCACAAGAGATTTGTCTCTATTTAAGGATATGAGAATCATATTTCCTATTTATTTAAATATTTAGGAGTCTTCTTGAGGAGTTTGCCTTTATTTAAAGATTTGAGAGCCTTATATATTATCTATTTAAATATTCTAGAGTCTCCTGAAGGAGTTTGCACCTAATAAATCATAGTCAAGGCATGTTTGCAAAGATGTGGAATTTGAATTACAATGAAGCCTTGGTACATGTAACTCCTCTTAATTTTCCGTGTATTTGTTCTACATTCCAATTCCTCATGCAAGCTCTCCCTTGCCCTATAATTTTTGTTTGGAAAATTCTAGGGTTTTGGTGCCAAATTATTGAATTATAATGCCACTGTTATATATATTTCTACCTTCCATTATTATAATTTGTGTATCTAATGGTCGGAGTAGAATAGAGTTTCATTTTTATTTGTAAGGAAACCATGTAGTTGGGGTTGTCTTTTATTTTTATTGAAGCAACCCGCCATGTTTTTCTTCTGTAGGACCTTTGTCTTCTCTATTGTTGTTTGGGTGTCATTTGTAGTCTTGGTTAATGGAACTTACTTGACAATAGGAATTCTATGAAAAAATCAACCCATTGAAATATGTTTTCATTTTTAAATGCTCCATCCACAAATAAGAGATGCATAACACAAAATCATGGCTTCCCTCCTCTAGGTTTTGTTTAAGAATTTTTGAAAGTATGATTGAAGCAATCTATAGGATTAAATAGTTTTAGTTACCATAATATTTATGAGGTTGTTTGGGTGTCATTTGTAGTCTTGGTTAATGGAACTTACTTGACAATAGGAATTCTATGAAAAAATAAACCCTTTGAAATATATTTTCATTTTTAAATGCTCCATCCACAAATAAGAGATGCATAACAAAAAATCATGGCTTCCCTCCTCTAGATTTTGTTTAAGAATTTTTAAAAGTATGATTGAAGCAATCTATAGGATTAAATAGTTTTAGTTACCGTAATATTTATGAGATTGGTCTAGCTTATATTTCAAACAATTTCCAAATGTTGCAAGAGATAGAGCCACATCACTGTATTCATGAGTATTTTGATGCCAAGTTTGCTTGTTAGAAATTTTAAATTATAAATCCTTCATTTATTAGGGCTCATCTACGGATTCTATCATTTTTGTGATGATGGTCTTACAAGTTATGCTCATAGTTATAAATGTTTAGTAAATATTTAACTAAGTGGTAGAGACTATAACTATCACAAATTTGCTACAATTGAGAAATGTTGTTTTATGTTTGAAGAATCCATAATAGGGAGAATGCATGAACATCGGTTACACTTTTGGGCCAAATTTGGCATTGAAAGTTCATAATTATACTCTTTTATCAAGTTAAAGCCCTCAAAATTCATATAAGCATTGTGTATTTTGATTCACAGTAAAATGACAATTTGTGGAGAATTATGTTGTTATTATAGTGATATTTTTTTGCAAAATAATTAGTGTCTTATAATTTGTGAATTTTTCAATAAATGAAATGCTTGTCCTTGCAAATTTTCGCACATATTAAGAGATATTTGTGTGTTCATGTAGCATAACTTGGTCTAAAATGTGTAATTTTTAATATATATATAT
>APFE031027590.1:0-20557 GCA_000404065.3 Pinus taeda | reverse complement strand
CACTCAGTAGAGGTATGTTTCGTTTGTGAGGAAGACCACCCAACCAACCAATGCCCTACCTTGCCTGGATTTAAAGCCATGTACCTAGGGACCGAGGTGGCTACTGAACCTCTCTACTTCCTCAACCAAAGGAGGCCTCATGGACCCAGACCTTATTAGCAGGGAATACAAGGGTCATCCAAAGCTTATTACCACCCCAACCATTCCGCCCATATGCCTTCTTGGGGTCCCCCTGCTCATCCTTCCTGGTCCGCACCTCCTCCATGGTCTTATCCATCTCCATACCAAACTCAACCTCCTTCTCACTCATTTCACTCTCATGCCCAACCACAACCTCAGTGGAATGCACCTTAACCGGGGTGGAGGCCCCAATACAACACTCCTCCCGCCATTCTGCCTCCACCACCAACTCAACCCCAACCATTACCTCCTGCTCCGCCACGACAACCCCAGATGCCTGCTCAACCGAACCCGAACCCCAACAACAGACAGGCCCAACAGGTATATACACGGGAGACATCATGCCCTACCTATGCTGTGGAGATCCAGGAGATCAACCTGCGATCTAGGAAGGTCCTCCCAGAACGCCAACCTCCTCCCTTAAAAGAGGAGGAAGAGAAATAGGAAAGTGAACCCCAAGCCATTCCATCCTTTCCTAAGCGACTCACAGCAACCACATAGCTCAACCCAGAGGATGATGAGCTTCTGGGAGAACTCAAGTAGTTGTGTGTGAAAATTCCACTTCTCCAGGCCATCAAAGATGTGCCAATATACAACAAATTGATTAAAGAGAAGTGTTTCAGGCACCCAGGCAGGCGAAAGAAAGATGCCTCGACCATCAATGTCATAGGACAACTGTCTGATCTCATGTTGGTACAAGTAATCTATCCAAAGTATTTGGAGCCTGGGAGCCCTGTAGTTGATGTCCACATTAATGGCACCATTATACCCCACACTCTGATTGATTTAGGGGCTCCCATCAATGTGATGACCAGGGACACCATGCTTAAGCTCAACCTTCAGAGTTCCCTAAGAAAGACTTTGAAAATGCTGCAATTGGCAGATCGTTCCACTGTGACTCCCGAAGGGATTGTGGAGGATGTCTTGGTATCTGTAGAATTGTGAGAATACCCTCCGGACATTTTGGTCCTCCAGCCTAAGGCAAAACTCACAGGTTATCCCCTTATTTTGGGAAGGCCTTCGCTGGCCACTGCAGATGCTTACATCAGTTGTCGAGCCGGAAGCATGACCATCAAAAATGGGCCTATGTCCAAGCAACTGGTCCTATACCCTCCTGCCCAACCTTAGCTAGAACATGACTTACCATTATGCACAGGAGAGGCCACCAAGGGAGGTCCTCCAACCGAGGATGATCTGATTGAAAACTTAATCCAAAATCCTCCCCCTAGTGAGCTATCCTTGGAAGAATTGGTGGAAGACACCCAGGCCAATGCCTTAGTGGACCTAAGTGCCACTAATCCGACCAACCCCAGAGTTAAGAATGTGGAGTTTGGACCTGAGAAGACCTTGAAGATAAGCTCCTCTCTCTCTCCCTCTCAGGAAAAGGAGCTATGTAGTCTCTTGACCCGCCATTTGGAGGCCTTTGCCTGGAGCTACAAGGAAATGAAGGGAATCCATCCCTCAGTCTGTACTCATCATATCTACATCAAGGAGGAATGTAAACCAGTTAGGCAACCTTGGAGGAGGATGAATCCAGCCCTCAAAGACATTGTTAAAGAAGAGGTGCAAAAATTGTTGGATGCGGGATTCATCTACCCCATCTCGGATAGCGAATGGGTTTCCCCTCTAGTGTTGGTGCCCAAGAAAAATGGAAATGGAGAATCTATGTGGACTACAGAGAGTTGAACAAAGCCACCAAGAAGGACCACTTTCCTTTACCTTTCATAGATCAAGTGCTAGATGGTCTAGCAGGGAAGAGATTTTTCTCTTTCCTAGATGGGTTCAGTGGGTACAACCAGATTCAAATCAGCCCGGAGAACCAAGATAAGACCACTTTCACTTGTCCATGGGGTACCTTTGCCTACCGTGTTCTTCCCTTCGGGCTATGTAATGCCCCTGCCACGTTCCAGAGGGCTGTGTTAAGCATCTTTGCCAATTTGGTCCATGATTCGGTAGAAATCTATATGGATGACTTTACTCCTTACGGGTTTAGCTTCTAGGAAGCCTTATCCAACCTGGGAAAAGTTTTTAGTAAGTGCATCGAGATGAACCTGTCCCTCAATCCTGAGAAATGTGAGTTCCTGATGACTGAAGGGACCGTGTTAGGCCATACCATCTCTCGCCAGGGGTTACAGGTGGATCCCAATAAAGTTGTTATCATCAAAAGGGTCCCACCTCCTCAAAAGGTGAGAGATGTCCGGAGTTTCCTAGGCTTAGCAGGATATTATCGTAGATTCATTAAAGACTTTAGTAAGCTGGCCTCGCCATTGTTTGGATTCTTAGCAAAAGATGTTGAGTTTAAATGGTCGGATGACTGCCAGAAGGCTCTGAATGAGTTGAAGGATAAGTTGGTGTCTGCTCCAATTCTGAGAGGCCCAAACTGGGCCTTGCCTTTCCACATCCACATGGATGCCTTGAACAAAGCCATAGGGGCATCCTTAGGACAAGTTGAAGAAAAACTCCCATATGCTATATACTTTGTCAGTAAAAACTTATCCAAGGCAGAAATGAATTACACGGTAACTGAGAAAGAGTTTATGGCTGTGGTCCATGCCCTAAACAAGTTTCAACACTATATCACTGGCTATCAAACATTTGTACATACTGACCATGCTGCAATCTGATATTTAATGAATAAGCCTGATGTGAATGCTCGTATTATTAGATGGTTACTTTTATTGCAGCAGTTTGATTTGACCATTGTTGACAAACCAGGTAGAGAAAATGTTGTTGCTGACTTCTTGTCTAGACTGGATTTGCCTGCAGGTGAAGAAGGAACCGTGGATGACCAGATGCCAGATGAGCATCTATTTGCTATCTCAGTACTCTCCCCATGGTTTGCTGATATAGCAAACTATCTGGTCTCAGCACAGTTCCCTCCGCATCTATCCTCGAAGGAGAAGAGCATAATCGTGAGAAAAAGTGCCTCATTTACTTGGATCGGGGGCAACTTGTTCAAACTTGGCCCTGATCAGATCTTAATGCGTTGTGTAAGGGAGGAGGAAGTCTTTGACATCCTCCTAAATTTTCACGATGGACCTTGTGGAGGACATTTTGTAGCTAAGAGGACTGCCTTCAAGATTCTACAGGCAGGCTACTATTGGCCCACTCTTCATGTAGATGTCAGAAGATATATCAGCCAATGTGACCGATGCCAAAAGATGGGGAAACCAACCCCAAGGGATGAAATGCCTGTCCAACCTCAGGTGACTCTTGAGCCATTTGAGAAGTGGGGTATGGGCTTTGTGGGCCCTATCAACCCTCCTTCAAGGCAAAAGTCTTACATCATTGTGTGCACAGATTATCTGACAAAGTGGACAGAGACCAAAGCAATCAAAGCAGCAACAGAAGAGAAGGTGGTCGAGTTCTTAAGAGAAAATATTTTCTACAAATTTGGCTACCCAAGAGATATAGTCACCGATCAAGGAAGCCAGTTCACCTCAAATTTGATTGAAGATCTGCTTGCTCATCACAGAATCAAGCATAGGACTTCCACCCCATATCATCCTCAAGCGAATGCGCAAGTGGAAGTCACCAACAGAGCATTAGAGGGGATCTTGACCAAGGTGGTGAGCAGCCGTAGAAAGGATTCGGAAGATTGCCTGGTTGAGGCAACTTGGGCCTACAACACCACTTGGAAGACCACAACCAGTTTCACACCCTATGAGCTGGTCTATGGAAAGAGAGCTTTGTTGTCAATCGAGTTTGAGTACAACAGATTGAGGATGGCAGCTCAGCTGGACCTAGACCTCAGCCATGCTCAACAAGAAAGGTTAATGCAGCTGAATGGGTTGGATGAACTTCGAATGCAGGCCCTCCTCCACTCAAAAGTGACTCAACTTCAGAGGAAGGTGTGGCATGACCGGCACCTCAATGACAAAAAATTCCGACCGGGAGATTGGGAGCTGCTATATGATTCCAGACATAAGGATTTCAAGGGAAAACTAAGAACGAGGTGGCTAGGACCATATGTAGTAGAAAAGTGTAATGATAATGGCTCTATTCTTATCCGAACTATTGATGAAGAAGCCATCCCCATGCTCGTCAATGGGCATCGACTCAAGATCTACAGGAAGTCTTTGTCAAGGCAAGAGTTCATCAAACTATGGAAAAATCAGTGTTGGTCATAGAGAAGGGTTCTGCCTATGTTTTGGGCACACCCTGAGCCTCATTCCATATTCTTTAAAAAAAAAAAAAATATGAAAAAAAAATAAAGGAAAAAAGATCCTTGGGTGAAAACCTTTCTGAGGCGCCCAAGGCAGGTAGTAGGAGTGAAAACCTCATTGAGGCGCTCCTGTTGTCTCTCTAAAAAAAAAAAAGAGAATGGGAATAAAAGATCCTTGGGTGAAAACCTTTTCAAGGCGCCCAAGGCAGGCGGTAGGGGTGAAAACCTCATTGAGGCACCCCTGCTGTCTCTTAAAAAAGAAAAAAAAAAACAAAAAAAAAAAGGAAAAGAGAAACAAGAAGAAAAAATCAGCTGATCTTTGAAAGTTTTGCAGGTATACAACGCACAAAAGGAGGACTGTCAACTCAAAGACAAGGGTTCCTATCAAGCTACCAGATAGCCTCTCATGCACATCCACCATGAACACTCATTTTTGCAAAGTTTGGGCACATTCAGATCATGGTTTGGCCTTCTATAGGAAGCTGCAGGACTTTCTACAGGAAGTTCTGTATTTCTACAGAAAACTTCCTGTAGAACATTTGACTGGGCCAAAATCAACTACAAGGAAAGATTTGGAGCTTTAAGTCGACTTAGGGGGCATGCAACCACCATTTTCTGTCATCCCCCACTCGCTCCACCTCTTTTCACTACCACCACTCCAATCTGAGCAAGCATAACTGCACATGCAACGAGAACTCTGTTTTTCAAATAAGGAAAATTGTGTTTCTTTTCAATCTCAGAAACAAGGTCTCCTGAGGCTCGAGCGCTCACCTGTTAGGCGACCTCAATACCTTTCACCTGTGCAATAAGACTCAAATTATGTCAGCATTCACCCCAGGAGGAGAAACAACTACAGGATGTCCTACAGGAATCCTGTAGCAGCTGATCGAGCTGGAGTACCTGCCAAGAAAACACCAGCAGCTTGCAGAGCCGGTGCATGCCATGTTCGCCACCAGAGGAACAGGTATCCAAGACTCCCAGCCAGCAACAGCCAATGCAGGGAAGCTCCAGCACCTGACCACGAAGCAGCATCACACAAATCCGGCATCCATCATCTTGAACCCTGGAAGAAACCACGTCCATGATCGCGCAGGTAAGTAACTAACCTTATTTCGTCCCATTGCATAAACTATACTCTGAATGTGCACAACTTTGAAAATGGGCGGATTGAACAAGGTTGGTTGCCGCTCAACTGGCCACCACAACCCGTCAAGCAGCCTCGTAGGATCCGAACTGGATCGATTATGCCGAAAGGGTGGATAATTGGCACGTGGGAAATGTCCAGTCGGGAAGAAGCGGAGGTATGACAATATTGGTGGCGGTAACTCCAGCGGAGATAATTCGGTGGTCAGTAGCACGCTGGGATATGATTGCGGTGACGTCGGCCAACGGACCATCAGGGACAGCTCAACCCATGCCATGAATTCCACAGCAATTCGAAATCGGTCGGTTGATACTTATGATGCACTGCAGTCATTTATGAAACAACCATTTCCCAACCGAATGTGCGTCCTCTTCCTCTGCAAGTGGTTAACCGAAAGTTTTATGCCTATTCAAGCATCCTGCTGCCGCTTAGACTAGTCCTGCGCTGCCGTAAATTCCTCCGGAAGCCGAGAACAAACTTCTACAGGAAACTACACTACAGGAAACGCGGCATCCGAAGCAGTGTAGACTGTTCACGTCGAGGGTGGCAAATTTCAGAGGTAGGCAGAATTTAACCTCCCCATGCAAAGAAAATTTTTTCAAAGGTGGTGCAATCAACGTAGAAAAGGGGTAGAAAATTTAAGTGCAATTTTGTCTGGTTTTATATATGCGTCGCTGCTAAAATCGTCGTAGTCATCTGCATGAGCAACTTTCTTCACGCATGAATTAAAACTCCTTCCTGTAGAGGGTGATACCCTGCCAAAACACTGTCAAAACTGTAACTTTTATGCCATTGCGTGTATAACGGAGATGTAGCTCTGCGCTCCAAGTGGAAATTCTCGAAATCCTCCTTTTGTACATCTGAGCAGGCAAATTCAGCAGGGTAATCGACCAAAGGTATCTTTTTTTTTTCTGCTCTAAGGAAAGAATCCACCCAGAATTCTCAGTCTGAGAGTGCAAACACAAAATTTGACCATGCCAGGTGGGTTCATTCGAAAGGAACCATCAGACTCAAAGAAGTTACAGGAAACCCCTGAGGTGGTAGAATTGTTCTCCCGTGCACAATGGATGTCATTTTGTGACAAGCTCCAGGGGCACGACGATGAAATTACAGAAGAATTCCTTCGGTCCCTGGAGCCGATGTCAAAAACATTGACCACCGTCAATTTCAGGGGACTGACCATCGGACTCACCCCACAGCTCATCAGCAGGGTGACTGATCTTCCAATGGGAATCCCGTGGGATAAGGAGGAAAGGAAGCTGGGTAAGAAGGCTAAGGAATAATTCTTCTTGCCTGAAGAACAATTCTTAGAGGATAAAAACGGAGTGCGGAGGACTAGCCTACAGTCATTCTGGAGTGAAGTCAGCCTCCAAATTATGAAGTATATCACGTACGAGGGGAGGTTTAGTATCATATATGGTTATCATTTTCGGCTGCTCACAGAACTGAGACACCACATGGACCTCCCCTCAGAGAAGAAATTGAGCATTCCATACTTCCTTTTGCAGTCCATGACTGAATGTGCCACCAAACTCAGAGAAGGGACACCGGACCAGTTAGCACATCATGGGCTTATAAAGCTCCTCGTGGAAGATGCACTCCACACTTTCACTGTCCCTCTCTCATGGGAGATTTTCAGGAATATGTCAAAGGATGATGACATCCGAGTCTTAGCTGAGGAGCTCACTTCCTCCAGCAGTGAAGAGAAGGAGCCTACTCAGGCCGAGAAGAAGGCCAAAAGGCAGGACACCCACGACAAAGCACCCAAGAAGGAGCGAAAAGGAACACCAGCAGCAAAGCAAGCTACCAAAACAGGGGATGAGGGGATTGCACTAACGCCCAGGGAAAAAGGACTACAAAGCAGGGCAGAATGGACTGAGAAAGTCCAGGACAGTAAGGGCACCGCTAAGGCTACCTCAGCCAAGATGAAATAAAAATTTCCCTCAACCAAGCAGGCTAAAACTGTGCCCTCGATTCCTACAAGAAAGTAGCAGGGTACTCCTACAGGAAAGCAACAGAGTACTCCTACAGGAAAGCAATAGGGTACTCCTATAGGAGAGAAACAAAGTGCTCCTATAGGGAAGCGACAAAGTGCTCCCACAGGGAAGCAGCAGAGTGCTCCTACAGGGAAGCAGCAGAGAATTCCTTCAGGAAAACAGCAAGGTCTTTCTACAAGAAAATTGAAAACGGTTTCTACAGGAAGCCAGAAAGCAACTGCTACAGGACTTTCTACAGGAAGTCTGAAAGGAGGACAACAGAAGGAGAAATTGGCTAAAATACTAGCTAGGGAGGCAGCAGCTGTGCTGGCCGCCCTACGTACTCCTCCCAAGCCAAAAGAAAAACGAAAAAGGGAGACTCCTCTGTATTTCAAGGCAAGAAGGAGTGTGAGAATTAAGACTGGCAGAACCCAGCCTCCATCCAAAGAACCAATCACTATTTTGGATACCCCTACCACGCCAAAGGATGGATCCCCCTCCAAGGCATCCATTACTGACGAGTGGGGGAGTCCGAAAACATCCTCATGGAGGGACAGAGTGGAGAAAATGAGCTCACAAGCCTCTCTATAGGATGCTGAGGCTATTCTACAAGAAACTCTAGCTAGGCTAAAGGAAACTGAGCAACAGGAAGAGAAGGCAGCCGAGTCACCACAAGAGGAGGAGGAAGCAGCCAAGTCACCACCAAAGGAGGAGAAAGCTGATGTTATCATGGAACCAAGCCCACAGCCCAACTTGGGCTCTTATTATAACTTTTTGGAAGCAGGCAAAATTATTCCCCAAAAGTTTACGGTGCCACTATTTTTAGCACTAGAAGAAGAACGGGTACGAACCCACACGTGGATGAGGATAGCTAAATCTAAAGGAGTAGTAGATATTGGGCCTCTAGAGGAAAATCTCAAGGAAGCACAAAGAGAATTGGCAAGAGTGAGGCATGTGGAAAGCTCCCAGCAAGCCAAGTTGAGAGAAGAGAATGAGCTGCTCAGACAACATCTCCAGCTGTAGGGATAGAGGAAAGAAAAAGACATGGCAGCCAAGGATCCCTCAGCAAAGCCTCAAGGAAAAGAGGAGATGCACGTTGATCTTGAGGAGTTCAACCAACAGCTATAGGAAAGGGAACTGCAGGCAGATATGGAGATACAATCCCTAAGACAGCAAGTGCAAGAAAAGGAGGCACAACTGGCCTGCATGGCCAGTTGGGCAATGGAAGCACTGCAGTGTAGGCAGCCGGCCAAATCTTATGCCCTGTACCTAAGGGACTAGTGGCTGCAGTTCCAAATCAATACATTGGCATAGAGGGGTATCTCTCACATCCAAAACCCCCAGCAGTTCACAGATTTATGTAACACTAGTTCCTCGGAAGATAAGGCCAAGCTCTCAGAGTTTTACCTCCATAACTTGGCCCTTCCAAACATCACTTCGTGGGACCCCAACACAGCAGTAGGGGACATGCAACTGATGGCAATGACCTCATGGTTAAACCACGAAGAGAAGAGAGCAGCTGAGGTCAAGAATGTCATGGACCGGGAGTTACAAGAACCACTGCTGATTAGAGCAGAGCGAGGGGACCCCACAGCACTGATATCCGCTCACCAGCACCTAGCAACCAATTCTCAGGGATTATTAGAGCACATGGATCATCAGGCCCAGGCCATTGCACACTTAGAGGATATGGAGAGGTTACTTGAGGACAATTGTGTTCATGCTTACATCCGTAGGTGGAACACATTGTCCCACAGCCTCAAAATTCGAGAATATCACACTCCAACTTGGATGAGGGAGGCTTTGGCATGAGTACCTCTCTACAAGAAGTCTATGCAGAACCTCCAAGCCAGTTGGGTAGGCCTCAAGCTAAGTCCAACCTTTCTTTTGGGATTGTTAGAGGGAGGCTCAGAAGAGGAGGAGCATAAGCAGTGGGAAGAAGTGGAGAGGAAGGCCGGATTTCATGACAGTGTGGAGGACACTACTTCAGAAGCCTAGGATGTGAGAGTGGCCATCAAAGCAATGAAAGACGAGGAGTTGGACTAGTTTCTCAAGGATGAGCAACCCTTTTAGCAGGGAGGTGATGATGAGCCCCAAAATTGGTAACGATTTGGGCTCATTTGGCCTAATTCTCATTGTTCAGTCCTTGTTCAAATCCATCATTTTCTATAGTTTATGCATTATTTTTAGTATGTCTGTGTCTTTGGTACGGATAAGGGAAGTTAGTTTTCCTAGGTGGTTAACACATGTCTATTTCAAGTTTTTGACATATATTGGAGCAAAGTCAAAGCAATCATGAGCTATAAGGCAGCCAAGCCTGAAGTGAGGACTTGAAGGAGGGGTGCCTATGGCATTCAATGACCCTTCCTCAGGATCTTCACCTCCAACTCTGAGCTCCAAAGGCCACCAAACCGAATCTAGAAGGCAACCAATCAGCATTTAGAAAGGGACTGTTTGACTCACAGTTTGACAACCGAGTTCCACAGATTGAGAAGGCCAGCTAGGTCCCTCGTGATCTATAAATGTTGAGGCCTCAGCCTTCGTAAAAAGACTTTTGAAACTATTGTGTACTTTGCACCTCAGTGCTGCAGCTTTATTTTGTTTCCTTTTGTAGCCATTTTTTGCATGACTGTTATGATTCTTTTTGGATAATGAGAAGCATTTTGGTTTCCTATCAAATCTGAGTTTTTCATAGGAGCCAAAGCTCTCAGGGTTGGGCCCAACTTGAGAGCCTAGGACCTCCTTTCTGTATTATTGCTTTTCCTTTACGTATCACTGATTTTCCCTTTATGCATTTGAACATCTGTTAAGTAGATTTTGTTATGTTGTTGGAATAGATCACTGTTCATGAATGACTTTGGTTTGGATGTTTTGGTAGGATAATAACAGCAAGATCTCCAAGGAAAAGAGACAACCACACTCCTAGTTTCACCTCAGCCTTATTGGATTTGGGGCTGGAATTGAGGAAACAGTGTTGCCTCACAAAAACACTAGTTTGCTTGTTTATGCAATCTTTTAGTGTGCTTGTTTTATTTGCAGAGATTAGTCATGGGTTTGGACATCTAAAATGTGTCTTTACATAGATGGTGTACAAGGTTTTCTTCCCAAATAAAGTTGCTGCTCATTTACGTTGATTGATGGATAGAATAGACTAGTTTAGGATTTGATCATTTGCAGGTCTTTGTTGATTTGATCAAGGCCCACCATGCAGGGCATCTTCTTCCTTCATCCATCCTCCCAAAGCATCATCTAAGCCTCCTGCTCTGTCTTGTAGCTAAGCTGCGCTTTTCCCATCTATCCTTTGTGTCTACGAAACCTTACCTCCTTGCTCATCATTACCTTAGCCGTCTTCAAGCCAAGTCAGCCTTCTACACCTCTTCACCGATCCACTCACCAGTCCTTAGGCCATTTTTAGACCCCTATCCTACCTCTAGATCCATCCATGCACCTTCCCTCAGTCATCCACCTCCTAAAAACTGACTTCCAAACATCCTGTAGAAATTATGAAGTTTCCTGTAGAAATTCTAAAGTTTCCTGTAGAACCCCTGCAGAATTCCTATAGAGGATCACAAGTGAGGTTTCTTGATAGCCAAACCTTGTGAGACTCTGGGGAAGAGTGTTAGGGACTCCTTAGACCCTCTCTGAACCTCTCCAACCATTTCCAAGCATTCCTCTTCCTTGATCCACTTTTGCACAGTGAAGCACAATTCAAGCGTATGCATGTGAAAATCGACACTTAATCAAAAAAATACAAAAAGATACTTTCTAGGACAAAAGTAGTCTAAGACATATGCATTTTCCCTTTTTGAAGTCAATGGAATCTCATTTAGTAGTTTGCATTCTCATTTTTGCATTAGTAGAACTAGCTGGTAGAATTAGGGTTTGCTAGGGTTTGCATTTCTCTTTGGCTTTCAGTTTCTTTTCACAAGTATATTAGCTCCCTTTGAGTTAGCTTTCATCCATCATTTAAAAGCTTCTTCTGAGAACTTATCGAAGCTGGCTAAAGCCCCTAGCGGACTTGTGCCAGCTGACCAAGTGACAGTTGTGACAAGAGCTAGTACTTGTGCATACAAAACCGTCGCTTCCAAGTTTGTTACGAACAACCGGGTTGATAAAATTAAAGAAGGGAGTTCCAGGAGTTGCAGCATTATTGCTGCAATACTGGGGCCCACCAGGTGGTACGAGTGAAGTCGCAGGTGATGGTGGTGAAGTTGGAGGTGGTGTGCATGGAAGTGGTATTCATGGGATTCCTCATCTTATTAACTAAATAGCACTTTGCAGAGAAACCTCTGCTATCGCTTCTTCGTCACCTCGTGGAGGTGAAATCAATGGACTATATTCAGGACCATTTTTTCCCTCTTTCCTATAATTTTTTCCACTTCGCGTAGCTCTGAACATTAAGGTAGCTGCATAATCCATCTTTTGCACAATAGAATTTTAATCTAGGTATTCAAAGATTTCACATACTTACCTCACGGTCCTTTGAAAAAGTGTCACTCCACCTCGTTGTAGCTGACTAAGGTATGAACCGTGAATTCATTCACAAATCCTCCTATGAAACGATCGATCCAATGATCAACAACGTGGGTGATCTTGTCCTCAGATGCTTCCAATTTCTATACTAGCTCTGGGGTCCACACAATTGGACCGTCAAGTCTCCACCTTCCTTGTTTGTTTGCTAGCTTTGCGATCCAATCGTATAGCTCAACCGAAGAGAAGAAAAATATTTCGTGGATCTCTATATATAGGTATTTGTCCAAGCACTATTCCATTGTTAGCTATGGGTTTTTATTCTCCTGCACCATGAATTTGTGGATCTTCCTATCCAACAAGTCTCTGATCTCTTTCTTAGTTGGATTCTAGTCATACGACATCACACATCTCTTATGCAGATTTCAGTCTCGACAACGGAACCATTTTTTGTCTTGAGGGGGCATGACCTAGGTTCAATGTTAATTAGCCAAACAAATCCCTACTCTACTGGTCCTTTTGGCATTAGCCCATGGAGTGCGAACCAAAGTCTCACTTGAAGTAGTATGGGGGGATGCTGGAACCACGTTTCCACACCCTAAGATGGTTGTGATGTCATTTTATTCCTTCTATTCATGCCTTTGCGTAGGTCACTTAGTTCTAGGGCTTTGTCTACCTAACCCCTTATTCTTCCTTTCGATACCTCCGTAAAAGGGTATAGTTGACCTTCACGCAACCCTAACCTTCAATTCTGATACTTTCGCGTTGCTAAGGCAGCGTATCCCTCAGATTGTCAAGTTATTTTAAGAATATTACTTATCTTATTAGATACTCACATTTAGCACCACGTAAACATATATTCTTATATGCGTTCAGTTATCCAACATAATCATACACATTCACACATCACATAAGGATTATAAAGGAAATTCATACATAATATGATAAGATGCATTAATCGGAACAAATACATAGAAATTGCAGAATACTTCTATTTATTGATATCTTCCAAGTGATTACAGACTCCATCTAGCCTACGCACACAGCTACAGGGTCTGCGCACTCAGTTGTAGACTTTCACCCTAGGCCTATACGCACTTAGCTATAGAGCCTCTACCTACGCTACGACCCAAAACTTAGACTTCTTACTTCAGAGCTATGAATCTCGTATCTTGTGTATCTATAAAAGTACTTAGACCTTAGTTCTTTTTATACAATCCCATGGTCCGCGGACCATGGGTAGATCTCTTACAGTTAACTTTACTTTACATAACTAAGGGTGGACAACCCTTTATGACTCATGACACCTTCGCACTCCGTGACCACAAAATGTGGAGTCTTTACAAGTTTCATAAAAAATTTGACCAAAACATGGGCTTTTAGCCCCAAAAATGTCCTTGGGCGATCCCGTTCCCAACATAGGCTCGGGCACATGAGTGAGAAGGTAATGCAAATTATCCACTCAAGAAAATTGTTTCCTGGTTTGAAGCATGTTGATTTAAAATTCTATGAGAATTGTGTTTATAGAAAACAGAGGAGAATCAGATTCCTCAGAGTCAAGATAGAAAAGAAGAGAAAAAAATTAGAGCTTGTGATTACAAATGTATGGGGACCTACTCAGGTATCATATTTAGGTGCCTATCATTATTATGTTACTTTTATTGATGATGCGACCAAAAAAACCTGGATTTATTGTATTTGAAATAAATATGAGGTATTTGATACTTTAAAGAAATGGAAAGCTTTGGTTGAAAATGAGTCAGGAAAAAGGTTGTGGTGTCTCAGATCAGAGAATGGAGGTGAATATTGCAGCAAAGAGTTTAATAGGTACTGTTTAGAGAATGGAATTTGCAGAGAGAAGACAGTTCCAAGAACACCACAAGAAAATGCTGTGTCAAAAAGGATGAACAGGACAATCATGGAGCTTGAAAGGTGCATGAGATTCCATGCATGATTTCCTTTACAATTTTGGCCAGATGCTGTAAATTATTTTGTGTTTATTTAATAAATAGAGGGCCTTCAAGTTCCTTGAATGGTGGTATTCTAGAGGAGGCATGGATAGGTAAAAAGGTAAACTATGCATTTTTAAATACTTTTGGTGTTGAAAACTTTCTCCACATTAATAAAGAAAATAGAACAAAGCTTGAGGAAAAAACAAAGAGATGTACCTTTTTTTGGATATGGTGTTAATGATTTAGGTTCTCTTTTATTATTATGATAAACACCAAATGATTAGGAGTAGAGATGTCATATTAAATGAAAAGGTTTTGTATAAGGATTAGATATAGGAAAAGAAATAGGAAAAAGAAAACAGAGAATACACAGTCCTTGATGACATCAGAGAAAAAGTGAAGGTGCCTAAAAATTATAATGTTCAACAAGAAGAAAAACAAAAACAACCACAACAACACCATGCACCTCAAACACCTGAAAGTGGCGTTAGAAGATCTACCAAGATAAGTAGACCCCTTGAATGATACACTCCTTCATTATATTATGTATTGTTGTCTGATTCTGGTGAACCAAAATTTTATGAAGAAGCAGTGTAGGTAGAAACCAGGAGTAGATAGCCAGACTTGGGACTTAGTTAGGTTTCCTGTAGGTAAAACAAAATTGCAAAATAAATGGGTTTACAAGTTGAAGGAAGAATATGGAGGTAGCAAAAGGTATTCAACTAGACTTGTGGTGAAAGGGCTTGCACAGAAAAAGGGTATAGACTTTGATGAGATATTTTCTCCTGTTGTTAAATGACTTCAATCATAACTATTTTAAGTCTAGTAGCAGTTGAAGATTTGCATATTGAACAGTTAGATATAAAGACAACCTTTCTCCATGGG
This sequence comes from Pinus taeda, assembly GCA_000404065.3. Lineage (NCBI taxonomy): Eukaryota > Viridiplantae > Streptophyta > Pinopsida > Pinales > Pinaceae > Pinus > Pinus taeda. Next base: position 5,785 of record APFE031027590.1, on the reverse strand, counting down.
TATTTGGAAGAAGAGATATATATGCAGCAACCACAAGGATATGAAGTAAAAGGGAAGGAGAAACTAGTGTGCAGCTTGAAGAAGAGCTTGTATGGCTTAAAACAGGATCCAAGGTAGTGGTATTTAAAATTTGACAGGTTTATGTTTGAACAAGGTTATACTAGATGTCACTCTAACCATTGTATTTATCTCAAAAGGAAAAATGATGGAAGCTATATTGGATTGTTATTGTATGTAGATGACATGCTTTTTGCGGGTTCTAAGATTTAGGAAGTAAATGTGCTCAAAAGAAAATTGGCAAACTCATTTTCAATGAAGGATTTGGCTGCTGCAAAACAAATCCTTGGTATGAGAATAACTAGAGAGAGGAAGAATCACAAATTAACATTGTCCCAAAGTGACTACATAGAAAAGGGGCAGTGCTCCAAAGCTAAAAATAGATGTAAAATTTCTTTGTGAAATGTTGCAACTTCATAGTCAATCTAGGTTGTTCATCAGGCACAGATCTGATGGTAGAAGTTATGTTCAATTTACGATTTTTTTCCCTAGAAGGAAACCCCTCGCTATATATGATGGAATTGTATTGCGTCTATTTATATATGTATTCTGAGTGAGAAAGAGAGAGGAGATTAAGCGAGAGAGAAGAGAGAATTATAGCGTATCTTCTGTAGGTTGTATATCTTCAGTATGCTGGATAATGTAAAAGGGAGGACTAACTATTTCTCCATGAACGTAGCCCAAATTGGGTGAACCACATATGTCTGTGTCCTTCTCGTTTTATGTGTTTTATTTTTTTATATTTCTGCAATATATTTTATGTGTTTCATTGCTCTGTAATATATAATTTTCTAACAACTGGTATCAAAGTCGAAGGGCTATTTGGCTAATAAAGTCACAGGAAAGAAGGGTTCCTAGTTCGAGTGGGAGCTGTTATCACTCAGGTTGTCCCTAAGCTCCTGAAGGGATACGGCCGAGGTAACCACAAACCAATCTTTGGATTACAGGTTCTAGCCCACCTGTAATCAGAGAGGGCTCTCTCTTGATTATTTAGCTTTGTTGATGATGATTTTGGGCTAGTTATTGGGTTCAATGGGTTTTGTTTATGTTTGGATGGTGTTTGAATGGAAGGAAGATGCTATCAGGCAGTGAGGCATGCATAGAGTGATGAGTTTCAAACCATTGGGCATGGAGTCAAGGAGTAGGACCGCAGGTAGGATTTCTTGATCACAAGAGGAATATGGAGCAGGGTAGCTAGACATGAAACAACCTTCAAGCTAAAGAGATGGAGTGAAATGTAAGGAATGAGAGGCAATTAAGAATCTCTCAATCAGCTTAACAGAGGGAAGGAAAATGAACTCTATCTAGGGGAAATTAAGAATCCCTGGATACCTGTCATACATGGTGAATTAGGGCAAATATGAGCCAGGTGGAATTCATATTTATGCTTAAAACAGATGAAAAACATAAAGAAACAACATAAATTGAGCATAGAGTGCAATTAAACAAGTTCTAAGCTAATATTTCTTTCTGTTGTTTAGATAATGATGTATGAATGGAAAAAACAGAGGTAAGAAACACTTATTGAGTCATGTACCAGCACAATAATTCCACAGTCACTCTTCAACCATTAAACACAGTGCACAATTCATTCTCCAAGCTCGTAAGCAGTCTTTGATTATAGAAATTATCAGATATACAATGCGAGTCTCTTCTTAAGAAAAACATCCAACCAACAAAAACTAACCCTCTTCACATTGTTCAGGGTTGTCTTTATAGGTAAATATCGAGAAGTATTTATTACAACCGGCCTAAACAAGTCTGTGGGAAAAAGTTTTTTAAACCTAAACTTGTGCTGAAATTAAATGCAAATAAAATATCTATTGAGCTGTTCCAGAAGCAACTGGATCAAAAAGAGTTAATGTAATATCCTCGGTGACTTGGTGTAGTTCTTTTGCAATAAGTGAGCTTTGAGCTTTGGTCTACTGATCTTATGTGAGTTTTGATGTGCAGTCACTGTGATAATGAGCTTTGAATGGTTCCTTAATTGCCTCTTCACTTTCAAGGATTTATTTTAATGTTTTTATTCACCTCGAGCCCTGAGAAGATCTTCACTGATACACTTGGCCGCAACACTGACACTCTTTGACATGGATTTTGGCTTCGCATTTGCTCTGATACTCTTTAATGCCTCAACCAGGTCTCTCTCTTTCTTCGGATACGTTAAAACTGCAAAATCGGGCCTTTTCTGCTCTTTTCGGCGCAAAAACGGCTATGGAATCAAAATATTCCCTAAAGATTCCCCAATTTGGACCATTTCCCATAGCGATGCATGATTAGCGCTAAGCACTAATCGCGCATCGAAAACTACCTCAGAATTTGAATCTGGGCCTCCTAAGATGCATTTTCACGCTTGCGCGCCCTTCTTTGGTGGGTGACTTTAGCATGACATCAGCGGTGGGTCCTGGTACAGCAGATGACATCAACGGGGTGATGTGGCAGGGTGTTTAAATGGTGCGGTGCCTTATATGTTTTTGCGATGCGATAGCGGTAACTGAAATGCTGCGATCTGCGATGAATTTTCAATGAAACATGTATTAATGATAAATCATGTTTTAAGTGAAATATATGAATGAATGGAGGCATGCGGTGAGGAAGCATTTGTGATGCGATATGCTCTTTTGATGCGATGGAAATGTCGCGTCGGGGCAAGAGGAAGTGGCATGCATTTAGGGAACATGATTCTTGCGACCACCGATTGCCGACTTGTGATATCGCATTGGCTAGAAGGGGAAGGGGCATATATATGTGGCATATAGTATTGCGATATGCTGATTTGTGAAATGGTATCAACGGAGCATCCATCGGGGAGGTCAAGAACAAGCAACATTACCTTGAGGCCTGTGACAACGATAATCGCGTAGGAGGGGAATCCAAAGGGATCGGAAGAATGTTAAGGCAGTCGACGAGGGTTATTGCGATCGGAAGAAGGGTATATAGGCTTTTGAAGAGTATTTGAGGCCTTGGGAGGGTCCGATAACCTAAAAATGAAGAATTTCATGCTTTGGAAGGAGTCCATTGCATTGGAAGATGGTTTTAAAGGGGAAAAATGAGGATTCTTGCTATGTTCGAGACAAACTTAGCAATTCCCAAGTGTACTTAAGGTTATCTTTCAACCAGGGGGAAGGGATAAATATATAGGGGAGTTTATTAACATAGTTTTAATAGGGGATGGGGAGAAATAGATAGGGATTTACATAGTAGAGTTAGAAATTAATATGGATTGTGATAAGAAAGCGCTAAGTTTAGAGGTCTTAGGCTTAAAAAGGGGAGATAGAACTTTGTAGAGGACATATGAACACTCTCTAAGTAAAGCAGATCTTTATTAAGGGAAATTATATGAAACATGATGGATTTAAGAGATATCAAGCAGATCTTGACCTCTTTCAGGAAGTTAGTGAATGATTTGGTGAAGAAGAAGAAGGGGGAGTTAGACATACCTCACTTGAGTTGCTCGAAGTGGATTTTTGCCTTGCAATTGTGATTTGAATAGATATAACACTTGAAAACACAAAACTGATCACGATCATTGATTCTGCGGCCACAAAACTACCTACCCAGCCTACTTACCCAACATTTTTTCTTCTTTTTGGTTTGGGTGCACTTGAACTAGCAAACCCAGCTTTTCAACTTTTTCTTTTACTGTCTTCCTATCTATATCTATACTTATTTCATCCAGGGCTCAGATTAGGCTGTTGAGCACCCTTGCTTCTCTACCTATCTAGGAATCTGCCAAGATTAAGCTGTTTGGACAGATGGTGATTCTCTATATTCTAAAACAGAAAATTGAAACCTAGGTAGACCAAGATTAAACTGTTTGGACCTCCCTTTAATCGAAAATTCTTCAAAATGGAATAGTACATCAAAATTGGAACAGAGCAGTGGCACTTGAATTGGCACATTCTCATGGCATCCTTCTTTGGCTTCTGTTAGCAAATATGGAACATTGCAGCATGCAAATAATGACATATTTGGCATGTAAAAATGTCAATCATGAAAGATGAGTAACCTACTGCAGCAGGAGGCTAACAGGAGCAATGGCGGAAGATGGTAGATTTAGGGTCGAAAAAAGTAATGGCCAAAATTACCAGATTTGGAAGATGCAGATGGAAGATTATTTGTACTAGAAAGATTTGTACCAACCACTGAGCATAAATGTAAAGAATCTGACGAGTATGACAGAAACGTAATCAGATATTCTTGAAAAAATGGAACTTGTAACAATACGGTTGTATCTAGTAACCTCAATAATGTTTAATATTTCAAAGGAAATGACAACAGAGGGTTTAATTTCATCATTGGCCAAACTATATGATAACCCTTGGGCCTCAAATAAGGTATTTTGTATGAAGTGTTTATTTAATATGAAAATGTTAGAAGGTGGATATGTTGATGATAATTTAAATGAATTTAATACAGTTACCAGTTAGTTAAGCTCTATAGGGGTAAATTTTGATAATGAAGTTAGGGCTCTATTATTTCTGTGCTCATTTCCAGAACATTGGAATGATTTAGTTATGGAAATTAGTAACTCTGTCTCTGGATCTAGTACTTTAAAGTTTGATTATGTTGACAATGTAATCCTTAGCGAGGAAATGAAACACAAAAGCTCTGGTAAGACATCAGGTAATGCTTTGATTGTAGATACTAGGGGAAGAAAAATGGAAAGATTAAAGAGCCTAGGATATCACAATAAGTCAAGGAAACGTAAAGCTCGGTCTAGATCAGGGATAGTGTGCTAGAAATGAGGGAAGAAAGGACACCTAAAGAAAGACTGCAAGTCTCGGAAGGGAAAGGAAGGAGACACATAGCAAGAAAACAATCATGAAGCGAATGTGATAGGTGATGTGTTGCAATATGCTTTGATTCTTTCATCACAAAATATTATTGATGCCTGGGTGTTGAGTCTTGAAAATGTCATTCATTTCCATTACACTTTCACTATTATGTCCATTATATCACCACCATTTCACTACTATGTCACCACATTCATCCCACTTTCATTATCATTGGGCCACATTTATGTTTTTCCAATATTTATTAATTCTAAGCCTTTTAAGTGAATTTGTGGTTAAAAATTACGAAATAATGTGCATAAGCTTATACCTAACCAATGGGCTGAGATTGTTGACATGTGTAGGTTGAAAGGAGGCTTCTAGAACACCCTTATGTGGCACTCTAAGGCCAAATTCGAATTTGAGTGGAAAGAATCATGGGATCATGAGGATATGTGTCACATCTCCTAATTGTATTGTAACTCTAAAAAAGACATGTGTCTTATCAGTTCCTATTTTGATTAGGACTCTAGAGGTAGAGGGAGAAATTCATGGATTATCATTAATGAGATGGCTCTCATCTTTTTGTATAAATAGGAGATCTCTCTCCTTCATTTGTTAGGGTCTTTTTTAGTCCATAGTTCTTAAGATTGTAGTTCTTCCTTGATGGCTTTTGAAAGCTTTGGAGAACTTTGTTGTACTTTGTACTTTTGAAGAATTTGAATAAAGCTTTGATGTTCTCAACATGGAAGGAGATGCGAAGTAGATGTCATGGAGCACATTAGAATGTAAGGTAGAGTAGATTTCATTTTGTAAATATTGCTTTGTCGAAAGTAAGGTAGAATAGATTTCATTTTGTAAATATTGCTTTGATTTGATTTGATTACTTTCAAGTTTGATAGATTAGATTTTTCATTCATGCAATTTTAATTCATACAAGTGTGTTCAATTTT